>JAJEJO010002806.1:0-57527 GCA_020662805.1 Glaucomys volans
TTAAAAAAGACTAGAAATGTACTGTCTTCTACCTCTACTGCCAGGACACACTTGCTGGGTGAGTCAATCAACCAGCTGCAATCAGAGATGACTTTTTATTTATTACTTTATATATTTTAATATTTTCCTAACTGTCTACAGTGAACATTATGACTATTCTTATTAGACTATTCTTATTCTTATTCTTCTTATTTTTTTGGTACCAGGGATTGAACTCAGGGGCATTCCACCTCTGAGCCACATCCCCAGTCCTATTTTGTATTTTATTTAGAGACAGGGTCTCACTGAGTTGCTTAAGGCCGCGCTAAGTTGCTGAGGCTGACTTTGAACTCGCGATCCTCCTGCCTCAGCCTCCCAAGTGCTGGGATTACAGGCGTGCGCCACCACGCCCGGCCTTATTATTTTTAAAAAATTTAAAAAGAAAGAAAGAAAAGAGACTTAGCAGCTAGCTGGGCCTGAGTTTTTCTACCAACTTTTAATTTACTGGTGGTATAACCTTGGGCAAATCATCAAATCCTTCTGAGCCTCAGTCTCCTCATCCAAAAAATGGGGCTGATCTTACCTCAGTGTGGGTTCCCGTGGGGATGATGAGCTGGTGTGTGAGCCTCCATGTGTACTCACAGGCACTCAGCCAAGGCTTCCCTCCACTCGGTAACTGTTCTTCACAGAGTGAGGACATGGAGGCTCTGAGGACCTAGGTCCCTCCCACCACCCCTCTGGCATCTGGCCTCCTCAGGAGCCAAGAAGGCTAGAAGGGCCTCCCCCTCCTTCACCCAAAGATCCACTTGCTCACCTGTTTGAATGTGGCTTCCACCAGGTTGGCTGGGAACATGTTCCTGGGAAGAGAGCCAGCAGTTGAAGAATTCCAGAGCCCAGGACAGTAGAGCCCTTGGGGTCAGGCCCCTGGGGTCATCTCAGACCTCCCTTGGCAGCCTGGGCCCTCCACCAGCCACCCCCTCCCCCTGCAGTCTCTTCTCCCCACATAGCACCCCCCATCACCCTCAGCAACCTGACCAGGCCTTTGTACTTTCCCAGCTCCAGGCCTTCCATCATGCTGTTCCCTCCCCCGGAATGGTCCACCTGCTTCTCTGTCTGACCAGCTCCTGCTCCAATCACAGTCAGGCACCACTTCCTCTGCCCAGCCCTGTCTGACTGCCCAGGCAGACCCATGGCCCTCCTGTGTGTGGGTCACCCCTGCTCTGACTGTCTGCCTCTCCTTGAAGGCAAGTCTTGGTTGTTCACATCCTATCTGGAGGGCCCAACACAGGACCTGGCACATATGTGGGATGGTCACAGTCAAGAAAATGATGTAGTATTTGCATATAACCTACACAATCCTCCTGCATACAGCATCTCTAGATTGCTTATAATACTTAATATGATGTAAATGTGGTGTAAATAGTTGCTGTGTGTCTAGGGAATGGTGACAAGGGGGGAACTCTCTAGAGTGCAGTTTTCCCTCAAGTATTTTTGACCTGCTGGTGGTTGAGTCATGGATGTGGAACCCATAGATACAGAGTGGACTGTGTTTCTATGAATGTTTTATTATAAAGCTAAAAGTGAAGGCGTTCTTGTCCTGCCAGCTATAAAACACGCTATAAAGAAATAACTGTCAAACATTGTGACACTGACAGCCACCAGTGGAAAGACTAACACTGCAGAACCCCAGCCCAGCAATAGAACCCAGGACCTCTCCCATTCCACATCCCAAGTCAGTGAGGAATGGAGGACTCATCATGGATTGCTGTATAGCTGGCCAACGGTTTGGGAAAGAAAACACTAGATCCTTGTTTAACCTTCCACCAAAATAAATTACAGATGGTTTCAAGACATACATAATTGGAAAAAAAAAAAAAAAAGAAAGAAAGAAACCATAAACCAGGTACAGTGGTGCATGACTGTAATCCCAGCTACTGGGGAGGCTGAGGTCGGAGGATTTAAGTTGAAGGCTGGCCTGGGCAACTTAGTGAGACTTTGTCTCAAAATAAAAAATAAAAAGGACCAGGGATGTAGCTCAGAGGTAGAACACTGCTGTGTTCAATCCCCAGTACTAATAAAAAAATAGCTAGAGGAAACCAAGGTTAATATTTTATCATCTCTCAGAATATGGAAGGACTCTCTAAAAAAAAAATGAGCAACTAAGAAAGAAACAATCAACGTTACTACATTAAAAATATAAAATTCCTGAGTGCACTATGGCATCCTGGATTGCATGCTAGAACAGAAAAAAATGACATTAATGGAGACTGGTGAAATCCAAATGAGATCTGTAATTTAGTTAGTGGTGTTGCACTCATTTAATTTCTTAGTTTTGATAAAAGGACCATTTTTATGTAAGATGCTAACATCCAGGATGGGGGTTTGGGATCTTTGCTTCACAACCTATTTTTTGCCAAAATGAACAACTAAAATAATTAAGAAGCTCTATAAGGCAGATTATAATACAAATGAAATTATAAAACAAATGACAAACTAGGAAGACGAAATGACCAAGCGTTATTTTAAAAGGTCACAAATCTTGCCCTGTCTCCGTGTTCCCTGTCTATCTTCTCTCACCAGAATACCAGCTCCCTGGAGGGCAGAGACCTCTGTTTTGATCCCTGTGGTGTCCCCAGGGTCTGGAAGAGGGCCTGGCACACATCAGGCACTCAGCAACTACTTGCTGCATAAACAAACAAACAAAAGGACCACAAAAACAGTAATACCTCTGCAGGCAAATGATTGGAAGCTAGGCCCAGGCAATTCACTTCCCAAACAGAGATGTCCGTCGGCAAAAACTTTTAAAAAATGTTTGGTTTCATTGATGCGTGACAGACATTTTCATCTATGAAAGTGACCAAGTGTTTTTTAAAATGAAGTCCACATGCTGGGGAGATGGGCACCCTCAGGTGGACCTGGTGGTGACCTTTCCCAAAGCAATTTAGCAACTCATGTCCAGAGTCTTCAAAGAGTTTATATCCTTGTCTTTATAATCCCCTTCTACGAATGGATTTGAAATCAGAGATGCTAACAAGGATTCTTGTTCCAGCTTGCACTCGCTGGAACAGGCCGGTGCAACACACTCACTCTGCTCTCCTCTGGGATCGCCCTCCCACTCACTCTTGTTCTTGGCAAATCTCTTCTCTTTCAAGACTCAGCACACATGCATGGAGTTAGACACGTGGATGTGAGCGCGTACTCTGGATGTGAGCGCGTACTCTGGATGTGAGCGCTTACTCTGGATGTGAGCACTTACTCTGGATGTGAGCGCGTACTCTTTCTTAACCCTACTCCCCAGCAGCCATGGCTGGAGGCAGAAACTAATTTTTTCACTGCTGCCAAGACTCAGGTTCAGTGTTCACATAGGGCAGGAGGAAGAAGGTCAGAAGGAGCAAGCTAGGCAGAAGGCTGGTCAGGGGCGTGTTGTGACCCAACTATCATTCACCTCTTCCCCAGGAATTGCAACTTTGTCAAGGGAGAGAAGAAGCAAAGGCCAGAGCTGGGATCTCAGAGGTTTGAATTTTTTTTTTTTTTTCCATGAGTGATAAGCAGATCTCTGCCACCAGAATGGTGGCAGCCTGCAAAACCTTCTGACCTCAAGCAGACAGGAAGCACAGTGCCTGCATTAGTGCCAGGAGCATGCATGTACAGCCTGTCAGGGTGCATGGTCCACCTGCCCTGGGCATCTGTGACCAGTCAGTCAATGTCCAAGTGCAAATAGTTTGAAATATCTTCAAATAGTTTGAAAATCTCTCCAAGGTACAGTTCCAGGAGGTTCAGGTGACTTAATAAGAGGTTGTTTTCTAATGAAATTTGAAGGGAAGTCTGCTTTAGCTTGAGCAGAAACGAAAGAACATTTGAAAGATCAGGAGAAACCAAATGGAATTTGTACCTAGTGTATATATCCCCCTGTGACTTCCTTTAATATCAGCACAAAGTCAAATGAAACACACTGATGATGAAAGCCAGGTGCTAAGCATGGCAGTGCACACAGGTGACCAAGAGTGAGGTCCTGATGCCTGGGATCTGCCCACCTCTGAACCACTCATTCAGGGGAAAATGCAAGGCTTCATTCTCTCCGAGGAATCCATCACCTAACCTCTGCTGCTGCAGGTTTCTCTTAACTAGCAGCCCAGAGCAGCTCCTGACTGACATGTTTGCTCATACTAACGTCAGTGAACTTACCCTGCAGATTTAACCAAGAGTTTTGTTTTGGATTATTATTTGGGAAAATAGGCAACATTTTCTTTTGTCTTTGGACATCCAGGGGAATCCTTCCTGATTGTCCTGTGAGGCCTGTGCTCCTGGTGGCAGCTACAATGTGCCTGGAGACAATAGTCATGCCTATAAATACCCACACACTCCCTGTGCATTTCTGTGGGCAGGGTCAAGGTCCATTTCTAGGCCTTCCTCCTTATTTACTATTTAGGTTCTCACTGTTCCAAAGTAGCCCCCAGCCACATGTCTCCAACCCAGGCCCCAAAGGTGGAGATTATTTCTTTTTAAACACAGCTTCCGAGAGCTTTAGCCAGTCCCTGAGATGGTAACTAGGAGCAAGAGAGCCAAGTCATTACTCAACCTCTGTGGTGTTTTAATAAGATTGGGAAAAAAAAAAAAAAAAAAAAAGAAGAAGAAGAAAAAAAAAAACAAAAAGAAGGGGCCAGCTCTGATTAGTGCTCCACGTGGGTTTTTTCTGTGAGGCTGCACTGGGATCAGACATCAGTTTTCTGGAGCCCCCACTTGGAGCCCTGGCAAATGAATTCATGTCTTGTCGGGTCATCCAGGGACACAGCCTGTTGCATTCCTCTGGAATCATCTTGAGACATGGACACAAATCTTTGCACCCCTGGAGGTGAGCTGTGTGGCTTCTTTCCCCTGTGTAGTCAGCCCCTGCCTCTTTCGGCTTTTCATTTGTCATCTCTGCCTCCAGATCCCAGTTCCCTGTCCCAGTCATACATTTTCTTGTTCAGTCATCAACATTTGCAGGCACCTGCTCTGGGCCAGAGCAAAGTTAAGGAGACCCCAGTTCCCCTCACTGTCAGCGTCCCCCTTGTCTTCACATCCGCTCAGAGGATGAGAGTGGCATCCTCACATCCTTCTCATCTGTAGATGGGGACTGTCCTGTTGCAGGGCCTTGTACTTATTGTCCCACCCCCAGCTCCTTTGCCCACAGCAGGTACTTAGTAAAGGTGGACTGCTTTGAGTGTAAGTGACCACACCGGTTCCCTGGGGATCCCTGCATCACATTCTGTCCACTCCACCCTTCTCCAGCTCATCCTTCCCACCCTCAGCAGCTTCTCCTCCCTCCCTTTTTATTTATTTATTTTGCTATGCTGGGGATCAAACCCAGGGCCACAGGCATGCTAGGCAGTCCCTCACCACTGAGCTGCCCTCCAGCAGTAGCATCCCTTTTTAAGGCCAAACCCACCCTGGAAGCATGCAAGGTCCAAGAGGTGAGGCTGCCCTTCTGCCATAGAATCTGCTTCCAGAAGCTTTGATTCATTCCCTGCAGCTTCTTCACTGGCCCGTGGGCCTTGGTGGTAGAATCACAAAGCTAGAGGCATCTTGAGAATCACTGGGAAATTGAACTGTGGAGAGAGGGCCTGGCCTGGTCAAGGTCACACAGCGGCGAGATGAGACCGCAGGTCTCTCAGGTTCCCCACCCCAGGAAGCACATGACCTCTTTCTGCAGCCCCATTCTCTGACCAAGAAGTGGTAACCGTGATGCCCAGCCACCCAGTTTTGCAAAAGTCTCAAAGCAGAAGGCTCAGTTTTCACCATGTGAGAAGCAGCTTTGAAACATTTGACTTTGACACGTGTGTGCGATCCAAGCCCTGCAGTCCCTGAGCAGGGAGGCTGTGCAGGGGAGGGCAGGGCTGCTCCAGCAGCCACCATTCCTTCTACCCTGTGGGTAAAGCTGTCTGGAATCACAGAATCCAAGAAATGATGAGTCAAAGGCACCAAATCCTAGAAATGATGTATCTTAGAAATGAGGCGTCTCGAAATTCTTCTTGCCTTGGCAGTCAGGACACTTGATGGCTCCTGTCCCCACTTCTGCTCCATTCTCTCCCACAGCCTCCAGTGTGGCTGTGCACCAAGGCTCATCCTGGGCCTCTGCACCTAGCACACAGTGTATCTTTCCTAGGCAATTCCAGCTCCTCCTGGAGCTTCAAACCCCAACTCCACTGAGGACCCCATGTCCCATGTATGCATTCAGCAGATACCAAGTACCTGCTCTGTGCCATGTGCTGTTCCAGGCTCCAGGGACAGAGCAGGGAACAGATTTGTAAAGATCTGGCCACAAGGGGCACATAACTATGTATTCCAGTGGGGACCAGAGAAGAGGAAATAAAGAAATTCATGGATGTGATAGTGTCTGAAGTAATGAAGGCTGTGCTAAAAAGCAAAGCAAAAGGGAAAAGGAGACGAGAGAGAGAGAGAGAGAGAGAGAGAGAGAGAGAGAGAGAGAGAAAGAGGACCTTCTGAGGGAGACACTGAGCAGAGGCATAAATGGAGTAGTGAGGGAAGGAGTCACGTGCTCCCCTCAGCCAAGGCCATCCAGAGAGGAAGCAATGGCACCAAGACAGGAAAACACTTGACATGGAAGAACAGAGGCCAGTGTGGCCAGAGTGAGGGGAGGGAAGGGAGAGACACCTCTCCCACACTGAGTCTGGGCTTGGCCATGTGACTTTCTGGGCCAAGAGGATGTTAATGGACCTGCCAAAGGCAGAGGCTTGAAAACACTCTCACAAGTTTCTATTTCCTCTCTTGCTTCTCTACCTTCAGCCTAGAAAGACTCCCAGACAAGCTTCTGGAATCCTGTTGTCACCCTGAATGAAGCTGGACTAACCTGCCGGAGTAAAGACCATCCGCAGCCCAGCTGAGCCATCTCTGCCAAGGTCATCCATTCTACAGTGGTCCCAATGGCCTCCTGCAGACCATGACTGAGCTCAGCTCAAATCAGCAGATACTCCCAGCTGACTATAGACTCCTGGTGTTCATTTCAAACACAAAAATTTTAGGTGGTTTGTTACACAGCAGTAGCTGACTGACACAGAGGGCAAGAGTCTCTTTAGAGAGAGGGAGAGATGCTGTGCTAGGCATCTATCCCCATGGGGGAGTAGAGGAATGCTTCTCCCTAAACTTAAGCCAGGAGAACTACTCAGAGACCTTGACTCGCATCCCTCAGGGTTTGAGGAATGTAGGGGCTGGTGCCTGACTCATGTCCAAAGGCCCTGGGAAAGACCTGCACTTCTAACAAGAGTATGTATTCTTTCCCATGGGCCAGATATGACCCTTACAGAAGGGACTCTGACCAAGAGCATCACTCAGAGTGGTGACTGATCCCAGAAGAGGGGTTAACCAGAGATCAGGCCTGAGGAGGGTGCTTTAAGCAGCCCGATGGAAGAAACATCACACTGGCTGGCAATCAAATGAACCCACAAAAATACCCCTGAAGACTCTCAACCAGGGAGCCCCACTGCAGCTCACTCATCCTCATGAAGGAGGACCTGTGGCCCACTCCCTCCCTCTCTCCCTGCTGCTCCAACCACAGTGCTGGCAGCACAGGAGTAGGCAGAGGAAGAGAAACCCCGATGACTCTCTTCCCACTGCAGCTTCCCAAGCCTGAATCAGATCCACAAGGCCAGGACAGGGTCATCCTCAATGGAGTAAGTCTGGGGTTTTAATGTCAGACAGGCCAGGACTCCTTATATCTGAAATTGACTGGAAAGTGAGAGGGACTGGGAAGACCTCACAGAACAAGTTTAGCAGGCAGCAGGTCAAGCCCCCAGGCCATTCCCAGTTGTGTGTGCTTCTGCAGAGGACTGTCGAGTCCTCTGTCCACACTCACGTTGTCCTGTGAGAGACCTTCACTATCAGGGCACTATCACTGCCTCTACCCTGGTACTTTCCAAACCTCCATCTCAAGCTCACTCTCTCCCAAAGATTGAGATCCACTGGGTAACATCTCCCCTGCTTGGTAACCACACTGCTATCCACTTGGATCATCAAGCCAGAAACCTCCATATCAGCAACACCCACCTCCTCCACCCTCACCTCCATTTCACTCTCCCCCTGCTGATGCTACCCCCTGAGCTACTGCACAGTCCCCATCCCATGGCCACCACCCTGGCCAGTCCCTGGAACTGCCTTCTCCTCCCACTCTACCCCTCTCCCACCCAGAGCCACTCTTACAGCCAGAGCCTTCTGAATTGGATCATGCCACTCCTCTGTTTAAAACCTGTTTCCTGTGGCCTTTAGGAGAAACCTTTAGGTGGCCCCCACGCAGTTCCCCAGCTTCACCTTCCACATCCCTCTTCACACAAATGCTGCAGTCAGGCTGGATGGCTGTGGGCGCTCCCTCCCACACCTCTCCCTCCCAGCTCGGGACCTGCACACATCACCACCCTCCATCCACCTCCCCAACCTCCACCACCTCTCCAACTTCCACCACCTCCCCATCCTTTCTTTAGACTTTTCCTTGCTCCTACCCCATTACAGCACCCCTGCCCAATAGTCTCTGTGTATTTCTGGGTCTTTCCTAGAAGGCAGGGTGGAGGCTGAGTGTCCTTGTCCAGGTCTAGCCCTAGTGAGGGACAGGAGAGGGGCTGCCTGCAGGAAGTGTGGGGGGAGGAGTCCTTGGTGGCTCTTTGACTGAGTCTGCAGTGCTTTCCTGGGGACAAGGGCTCAGGTCCATGGCACATGGTCAGCAGAGATGACATGGCACCGTAATGGTGGTCAAGAGCACCATCCTGGGAGTTGGACAGGCCTGGATAAAATCCTGTCCTACTGCCTACTTGCTGGATACCCCTGGAAAAGTCACACCACCTCTTTGAGCTGCATGTCTTCCTCTGTGAAAAGGGAACCTTTTTTTTTTTTTTTTTTTTTTTAATTAGAAAAGAGGAGGAGCCCTATCTGCAGGCCTTCAACCTCACAGGCTGGGTGCCCACAGCTGCTTGTGGAATCAGCAAGTGCTCACTGACCTTGCTCTGACCAAAGAGCAGGCATAGGAGCAGGCCCGTCCTGCCTCCTGCTTCTGAACTGATGGGGCAGGTAGCAACCTGCCTGAGCCTAGCTGGAAGCCCTGGGCTGGGAGACAGGAGCATGCTCCTCATTGACTTCAGGGTCCAGGAGGTCAGGGTCTCTGCAGGACTCCCATGCCTGCCTCTTGTTGACACATGTAATCCGAGCAGCCCCCAGCAACCCCTAGCCTTTGCCCTATTCTGCCCTCTGGAGGCCATATGGGGCACCCTTGGCCAGGGGCGCACTCCAGAGCAGCATATCATAGCAAATTACCGGACGAGGTCCAGCAAGGCATCCGCTGAGCTCATGACGGGCTTTCCACTCTGCTCTCTCATCTCCTTCTGGGCTGCACCACCTGGGTGGATGATGGAGACCATGATGATGCCCACGATGACGGCCAGGAAGGTGGTCCATAGGTAGTATGCCACGGTGAGGATACCCAGGCGGCTAGAGGTCTTGGCATCCAAGGAGGCGAGGCCAGACATCAAGCTGGGAAGAAGAGGTGGGTCAGGTCTGGGGGGCACACGCCCCCTGGCAGGCACTCAGGTGTGCCCACTCCTGGCTGTGCCTAGCACTCTGCTCCCACCCCACCTCCATGCTCCAGGGAACCCTCTTCTCAGTAATCCAGTCCTGTGGCTCCTGCTAACCTCTTATCACTCTGCTCTCCCCTTGACACCCAGGGTCACCAGCCCAGCAGTTCACACCTTTGCCAGTGCTGTTCCCTCTGGGTGGTTCCCTTCTTCTCAGAAGCTTCTCTGGCTTGACTCCTACCCAGTAAGCAAGTCCAGGCTCAGTGTCACCTCTTCGGCAAAGTCTTTTTAGACTACCTGCCTCTTCCCCACTGTTAGGAGCCCATTCTGGGGCTCCCCTAACCCCCAGCCTCCTCTGTCATGACCCTGGTTGTCACTGTTTACCTGTCTTTGTCTCTAGATTGATAGATATGAGAGGGACAGGTCTGATACTCTGTGGGACCCCAGTGCCCAGCACAAGCCAAGTCTAAGTGGGTGCTTTCTGCAGCTTTGCTGAATGAATTAATGAGTGAGAAAACCAGTTAGAGCACTGGCAAGAAGGTGGTGACCTGTGCCTAGCTACAGTTCTGTCAACTGGTTACACGACCTCTGGGAATCAAGCCATTCTTCTGTGTTGGGGCCTCAGGAGTCCCATCTCCAAAATGGGAACAAGGGCGGTGCTTCTCCCCGAGAGGAGCTAGCCTGGCCATCGTGGGTTAGTGCCTAGGCCAGATCTCCCTCGTGGGAGGCTGTGTGGAGGGAGTTTGCAGAACTCTCTCCTCTCAGGTCTTCCCCATGGCTGGCCACCTGCATCTGACCCCGGTGTCCACTAGTACAGGTCAGACCCAAAGAGACTGTAGCTGGTACAGGGGTGTGGAGAGCGAGTGGGGAGGGGGAGGGCAGGAGATTAATTAAGGAAATGCTTGTGCTTTGTTTTGCTGCCAAAAGGATTTTTCCCCAAAGCCCTTTCATTCTCTGAGATAAAGGAAGTATTTGTCTGGTTTTAATCATGTAAACAAGAGCAGATAATCCCTCCCATCCATCCACGCTCTTCTTATCAGACTACACACAGCAGCATCCAGTGTCAGGCCACGCTAGGGCAGCAGGCCCATTCCCTGGCCTGAGCCCTGCTGTCCTGCTCACTGCCACATGACTGGCCTGCCATATTAAGACACAGGGAGGGTGCATGTACTAATATGTAACAACAAATCCCACTATTACATGCAACTATAAATCACCAGTAAATAATGTGGAGGAAAAAAAAAGTAGTTATTAGTTTTCTTAATTATAAGATCTTTCTAGGCTTTTCTTTGTAGCCAATAAACCATTTGAATGTTCAAATAAGAATAAACTAGAAAAGTTCAGAAAAAAAAAAAAAGAGGGCAAGGGTCCCTCCTGTAGGAAGCCTTTCCTGGTCATCCTGCTGAATGGCACCCCTTATCTGGGGTCCCACAGTCCTTACCTCATTGAATTACCAACTGTTTTCTGGAAGTACCACTCAGGCCAGGCTGGGCTCTGACTCAGTGCTGGGCCCACAGAGCCAGCCCTGGCCTGGACTAGTAGCTTGTTGCTGAATGAAGGAGTGAATGAATGAGTGATTGAATGAATGAGTCAATGTTCAGAATTGCTGTCCTCTTCCTCTGCCAGGATGCCATATGTTAGTGACGGGCTTAGGGTGGGGCTCAGACAGAAATCCTGAAGGGCTCATAATGGGATTGCGTAGCCGGAGGAGCCCGGCTGCTGTAATCATTATCCAAGAGATTACCCCCAGGCCAGAGTCAGAACGTTGACCCCAAACCAAGCAGTCCTCTCTCCCAACAGAATTCCACAGTCAAGTCCAACCACCTCAGGCTTTAGGGAAACCATGGCTTTGAGAGAAGGACCAGCCCCGCTGGACCAGAACTCAGGCCCCAACTCCAGACCTGTCCTCTCATTCATGCCCACTCTCATGCCCTGTGCCCACAGAGAGGAATCAGCACCTGTCTCTGGCCTCAGGAGCTTCTACTCTGGCAGTGAATAGGGATGGAGACAAACACGGATCTGGGTCACAAGGGGACAAAGTAACCACAGGACAAGGTAGATACATCAGTATGGCAAGGAAAGAGCCAAGGGCTACCTACCTCTCCAGGGGATGAGGGTTAACTCCAGCTAGGACCATCAGGAAGGGCTTCTCGAAGGAGGCGGTATTTGAGTTGGTTCTTGGAAGATGAGGAGGATTTGGAGATGGGGCAGACGTGCCAGGGCAGTGGGACGACAGAGGCAACAGGGATGCTCAAAGTGTGGGGCCACTGTGCTGTTCAATGTGGGCAGAGTTCAGGTCATATTTGAAGTATGGTGATGGGACAGAAAATACTGATTGAATGCAGGAGTGGGTGGCCTTGAATGTCAGACCAGGGGCACTGAGCGCCACCAAGGTGATACACAGCTGGGAGCAAGGGCCTGGCAGCATTTCAGAGTAATTCATCCAGCAGAATGTGCTGGGTGTTTGAGGAGGAGGATTAAAGACTCCTTTGATTTGAGAATATCAGAGGAAAGTATACCAGGAGGGTCACCACCGAATGGTCCCTGTAAGAGCAAATACCTTGTGTCTTAGATAAAAAGGTACAGCACGTCTGTGTGCCAGCATTCTAAGCAGCCTTTACAAAGGATGGTATCACCGAGAAGATGTTCCTAAGTTAATGCAAAGTGGCAAAGCAATTTACCAACCTAGTTACAGCCCTGCAGGAAGCCCCCAGGCAAGTGACCCCTCTCTGACTCCCTGGGCAGACATGTAGAGACATGTTTGAGGGATTGTGCAGTGGAGGGGTACAGATGAAAACCAGACTTCAGAAAGGAATAAAGAGCTCCGGAGGAAAAAGAGGCCTACCACAGGGATGCTGCCAACACAGGGACAAGCAGATGTGGGGGGAGGAAGTGCAGGCTGTAGGCAGAACAGGACCTCCACCCCCAGCCCAGGGTCACCCTTTCCTCTGGAAAGGAGAGAGAGGGCCCTTGGAGAAGGAATTCCATTCCCTGGGACCCAAGCAATTCTGCTCTGGGACCTCGCTCCCTCCCCGCACAAATGGGAAGGGCTTTCCTATTGGCTGAAGGGAGAGGGAGCAGAAATGGGATCAGGTGAGTGGGAGCTGCTGGCAAGAGCTGACCCAGCAGGCTGCTCCCCAGGCAGGGGCAGGTGGTGCCAGGGTGACCGCAGGCAATAGCGGCAGCCAAGAGCAGGGGAAAGTACAAGAAGGACACTGATCCCATGTGCCCTCCTGGAAATCCCAGTGACAGAGAAAGGAGGGGCGAAGTTCTGCAGTTTGGCCTTAGGAGCTTCCTCCCAGAGCTAGGCTCCTCAAAGGCCAAGACCTTTTACAGCCAGCCGTCTGTTAAAATGACTTTTCTAAGAATCTACGAGCTGGGACACGCTGGTGGTTGGGGGCACATTAGGCCATCTGGGCAAGGTATGTGCGTGCGCACACACACATTCTCTCTAGAATGAAAAGTTAATGGTAGTTTTCTTTGAGGGCTGGGCTCACAGGTAATCAGCTTTTGTTTTTAATTTTTTCGTCTTTCTCCATGTTTTCTAGAATCTGTAGAATGAGCATCTCTCATGTGCTGCAGAACACATGAGCTCCTGGCAGAGGCATAAGCCACAATTTGCCTCAAGATTTGCCGTTCCCCAAACCTTGAACATCTACCTTATTCAGTCCTTAAATAACTTGCTAAATCAGTGCTGCCATATAGAGTCATGATGCCAGCCAAAGTTGTCATTTAAAATGTTCTAGTAGTCATGCTGAAAAAAGTAAAAAGGAACAGGTGAAATGCATTTTTTGTGAAATTAATTGTAATAATACTTTAACCAAAATATTCCCATTTCAAAGTATAATCAATATAAAAAATGTTACATTTCTCAGGTTTTATATTTTAATTAAAATTAATTTACAACGATTTAGAATTCAGTTCCTCAGTTGCACTCAGAGCATTGCAATTGCTCAATAGCAGCTTCTACCTAGTGTCTGTCATACTGGATGCCTAAGTCTGGGTCACAGATAAGGAAAACAGAGCTCCAGGAGGTGAAGGCAAATTGACCAGGCTGGTAAGTTCTAGAGTCAAAACTGGAGCAGGGATTTCAGATTGAGAACGAACCCTGGGAGGTTTCCTCTCTCCCACAAGGGTTCTTGGTAGTACAGCCCTGGTTTATCCCCTAGTGGGGCAAAGGGTATTCTGGTTTGGACTGACCATGACTCTAATGTGATCCAGCCTTTACAGTTCAATTGACCTGCCCATAGCTGTAGCCCCAGTATTTGTGGTGGGGAGCTCCCCATCTTGGGAAATGTCCAAGATGACCACCTTGGTATGCTAGATCCAGATAGAGTGGGAAGTTCCATGAGGATGACCTCAAATGTTCCTCCTGCCTCTGTGATTTATGGTGTGTAAGGTAGGGGATGGGAGGTGACAATAGGTAACCTTTTTAACCCTCTCCAAGCTTGGCTGGTTGCTGCTGGGAGCCCCTGGGGTCCATGAGAGCTCCAGAGAAAAGCTCCGGGAGCCTAGAGGCCTGCAACTCCCTCCTAAGCCATCTGGCTACCACTCAGGGCCCTGGGATTGGGGATCAAGAGACTGTGGTGATGAGAGACAGTGACTTGCTGAGTAGTGGGGATGGCCAGGCTCCCAGGGACCTGCCCATTTCAATCTGGTAACTGTTCCACTTGCAGGGGCTGGGGGAAGGCAGGCAGTGGCTTCTGGGCTCCTGGTGAAAGGAGAAAAGTTCTCTGCTTGCTGACCTCACCTGGTTCCCACACCAACTCCCAGGTGGGAATTATGACCACGTCTTACACCAGGCAGCTCTGGGAAGCATGGCCATCTGCCCAAGGGCTAGTTACAGAGCAGTGCTGCCCCTATTTCCCCAGCCCAGACATTTCCAAGGGCCTTTTCCAAGGTCAGTTTAGACATCACTTTCTCAGGGAGGCTTTCCATGAATGCCACCATCTCGGTCACTTCTTCAGGCCCCCTGTGTTTCCTGTTTGTCTCAGGAATCTCTTCCCTTCCTGTCCTCTCCTGCGTTCACCTCTGAGAGGTTGCAGCGCCACTTTCCTCTGAAGGCCTGCCTGATCCCAGGCTAGGCTAGGAAGCTCCTGGGCGTGCTTACCAGCTGGAGCCCTTGGGCAAGTTCCAGCGCCTCTGCATGCCTTCTTTCTGGTGGAGGATAATGGAATGATGACGATTTCTCATGAGAGCCAATCCTGGTTTAGAATAGTGCTTGGTACGTAGAAAATACATAATTTATTTCAATTGTTTGTGTTCCCTGTGTTGTCTCTGTTTTGTGACTGTCTGTCCCAAAGACTGGTTGCTCCCCAAGGCAGGGCTGGATCTGGTTTAGTTTTAGGGCCTCAGACTCCTTGGCCTGGCATAAGCCTGGGTGAAGGTGTGCTGATATATGTGATGGTAAACCAGGGGACATTTGGGACCAGACTGGTAAGAGGCCACCTTGTGAGCTCTGGTGACTATGAGCATCCTTCGTAGGATCCCTGAGAATGAGTCATCTGAGCCAGGTTTGATCCCCTGGCCAAGATTAGGAAGTGCCCTGGCACTGAGTCTGTGGGACATTGAGGTGGTTGGCACCAGGACTTCCAGAGGTAGATGGGGACTTGGTTAAGGGATAGAAGTTGAATGACTGTTGCAGGCTGTTAACATGGCCTCTAGAGGAAGGCTCTAATTTCAGACCTCTTCTTTCTGGTCATTTTTATCAATGGCTTGGCCAAGGCTGCTGACAACATGTGGATCAGATTTATAGAGCACAGGAAGCTGGAGGAGCAGCTCATGTGTCAGACAAGGGACCCCAGCAACCTGGGACCACAGGCCAATTCTGACACGAAGCAACTGAACACAGTCACGCTGGGCTGGACTGGGCTTCAACAGCCTGGAGAACACAAACAAGGAGGGAGAGGGGGAGCCTGACCACAGCAGCAGCACACCAATAGGGATGGTGGGGTTTCTTTGCTGCCAGCCTGGTGAGTCACCTGGCATGTGGAGCCACCAAAGGGCTGATAGGCCCTCAGCCTGTAGGGCCCTCAGCCTGGGGACCCATCAAGGGTGACATGGGCCTGCTCTGGGAAAGGGACAGGGGAGGGGGCTATGTCCCACAGAGGGTGGCTGGGATACATGGGAGATGACAGAGACAGAGGCCTAGGGGGACCTGTTGGGAGTAGCACTGTGGAACCCAGAGCACAGCAGACTTGGGACACTGGGAATGATGGGGAAGCCTTGGGGACCTTGGCTCAGCACCAGGAATAACTATCCAGCAGAGTTGTCCTGCCCTGGAAGAAGCTGCGTTGAGAAGGAGTGAGGTCCTGGAGGTATGCAAATGACTTGCTAAAGCCACAGTGAGCACACAGGTACCCTGGTCTGCTAGCACATCCAGGCCCAACATCTTACCTCTGGGAGACCTGAGGGATAAGGAGGAGCCTGAGCCCCTGGACCAAGTCCCTGGGTTCTGACCTCAGCAGGCCTAGTCACAGAGGCTTTCCCACACTGGCCTCTGGGACATTGCTGTAGAGAGTCCAAAAGGCGAGGAAGCATCTGGGGTGGCGGTGTGTTTCTGAGCACAAGGGTCCCCTTGGCCCTTCCAAGCATCTTAGGTTACTTCTTTCCCTTGAGCAGATGACAGGCCCAGTGGTTGACAGCAAGTGCCACGTTAGCAGGGACTTACACTTCCCAGATGGCTCTGCCACACCCCGCCCCCAAGCCAAATTCTTCGAAGACCTGAGGCAGGATGCCCTGACTCCAGCTTGCTAAAATTTGGGCCATTCCAATCCTGGCACACCCCTCCAGAAGGCAGAAATTTCTCTACCACCTCTGCATATACACCTCAGAGGACAAAGCGCCCACTACTTCCAGAGTCAGCCTTGCCACTGTGGTCTGGTTAGGCTTATTAAAAAGTCCTTCCTGGTGCCAAGATGAAATCTATCTCCAGCCAAGAGAGGACCCCCACTGGGCCCCACCAGCCCTTTGCAGCCTCCCAGGCCATGCTTCTCAGGCTCTACTAGTGATACCAGGGAGGGAAGGTGGTTCAGAATGGGTGGTGGGCACTGCTGCCCTGGCATCCTTGCTACCCTCTGAACCTCCCTTCTTCCTAGGCCCCAGGGACCCAGAGGAAACTTCACTGGGACTTGTGCTACTGACAACTTGAACCTAATCATAAGCCAGGGGGCCCGCAGCTGCAGCCCTCACAGAGCTCATGACTGACCATCAATCATTCTCAGCCATCTCCTGCCATGAAGGGTCAGGTCCAGTTCCCCACTGTGTGAGCTGACCTCATATCCATTTCTCTCCCATGTGGCAAAGAACATCAGGTATAGGAGTCAGTGTCTCTAAGGACAACCACCACACTGTTGTCCACCAGGAGTAGGGATTTCCTAGGCCCCCCTGTCAGGTTGGTCACCACCAGGCCATGGTTAGAGAAGCCACTCCCAAGGGCAGGGAAGGCCAGGCCCATGCACATGGGAACTCAGGTCTCTGTCCTTCCCTTCACCAGCGGGGCATCTGGTGTCTGTCCCACCTGCTCAGGCAGGGCCTGTGTGAATGAGGTTCTCCCCAGAGCAGTGGTTCTCCACAGAAGGGCAGCAGGAGCTTTTACAAAATCCCACCCATCTTCCCAGACCCTGGAACATGTTCCCACTCAACCCAGGATGAGCTCTTGCTCTGGGTGCCTTGGGATCCTGGAAATGAATGAGGTGGGTTGTGGTCTTTGGGAGCTCCATCCTGTGGCTGGTGAGACCAGCAACACGACAACATAAAGCCCTGGGTGGCAGCTGTGCCTGAGAGAGACCAGAGCAGGGGCTGGCTCACCTGGGAGCCAGGCCAGGCTTCCCAGAGGAAGACGAGGTCTCTAACTGGAAGGGAGAAAGGGCACAGGCATCTGGAACTGGTGGAGATTTTCAGAGTCACCAGACTGAAGGTCTGACCCACCCACAGCCCACAGCTGGGCCATGTTTCCCTTTTGATGAGTAAGGTTCTCAGCTGACTGGGCGAGAGGGCCAAAGACAGCTCCCTAGGGTTCCCATCAGAAGGCTCCAAGGGCTCTGCTAGGAATGGCTGCTCACGACTGAAGGTAGAGTTCAGAAGCACAGGCCACACCAGATTTGGCCCCTGGCTGCCCACACCTCCTGCCTCCCTCCCACCCACAGCCTGTCCTGCGGAGCCCAGGGCAGCTCCCCTGCACCCTGGCTTCCAGACCAGACTTCAGCGGCTGCTTGGCGCAGGACCGTCTCCAAGAAGTCAGAACGTGGGTGTTTGGGAGTTTTCTGCCAAACTAGAGTTCCTCAGCAAGGGGGAGAAGGGAGTGGGGAGATTCTTTGGCCAAACATGATTTCCTGACTTTAAGACAAATCAGTTTTAAAATTCTACAAGAAACAGGAAGGAAAAACAACACATACACCCAGGAACACACATACAGCCCATACACACGTGTGTAGAGTGTACAGACACACACCAGATTCCCATACAAACCCACACACACACACTTGGATTTATTTGCTGTGATGTGGAGCTTACAAGACACTGCCATGCTCAGCCTTGGTGAATCACAAACACATGGATTCAGTTTTGCTTGAATGATGCTGGTTTAAGAAATTGAAGAATGAGGGGAGAGGAGGGTTTGGCAAAAAGCAAGTGGAGAATTGGAGGCTCTAGCTGGATCCAGATGCTGGTTTAGCCACCCCTGGTTCCTTGTGTCGCTCTTGTCTGGGGATGTGTGAAAACAAGGCTCAGTTGAATTCTAAAGGTTAGACACAATCTCCAGCCCCAGAGGGGCCATAATGGAACACATACACACACACCACCTGCTAAGCCCTGCCTTGTAAATTTGCAGATGCTATTGTGTCTGCTTTATGGAAGAGGCTGAAAGTGTAAATACCAGAACCTAAGGTAACTCCATCACGGCTGGGGGTGCCGTGATGCCCCAGCAATCTCCAGCAGCACCCCAAGTATCTAGTGAAGGGGAAAGGGCTTGGGGCCTTGCAAACTCTGCTCCAGCCCTGAATGGAAGAGTAAAACAGGATTCCGAAGGCAAGGGTGCAGTGTGGAAAGTCTTATGACATGTTGAATGAAAACCAAAAAAAGCACGAGGCAGATTTATTTTAGTGGAAGTTAACAGTAAGCTATTCTCCAAGAACTTAAAGGAACAGAAAATTATCAATATTTGGGAAGAGGGTTAATCTATAAATTAAAAACAAAAGGACTTTAAGCAGTGGGAAGTGTCCTTACTGGAAGAGACTGGGAAAAGAAGGCTCCTCGGTCCCAAAGGCTGGACTTTTCTAGATGCAGGTGTGATGAACATGGGATCAGTCAGCATGGAGGTGCAGAGAGGAGAGCTGAGGGGCAACCCTCTTGGTGCCCATCTAAAGCACCGCCATGAGAGAGGAGCCCTGACTGAAGAACACGATGGCACTGTGACAGGTCCTAGCCATCAGACTGTTTGTTCCTATGCAGTGTCACATGATGCAGAATTTTCTAAATTTTGTCCAAGGTTTCTATGCTCAGAGGTAGAGACAGCGAGTTCTCTTGCAGCCGATTTCATTTTGAGAAGCATCTCTCGAATGGCAGATGTAAGGTGGGAAGGCACACAGTGTCCAGGAGAAGGGAGACCATTTTGTGGTGTGATGGAAGATCTGGAGAGTAATGGAAAGGTGCACCAATGCACAGGAGACTCAGGCCCTCTGAGAGAAAATAGGTCAAGGCCCAATCCCTGCTCCCGGTGGTTTGAAGTTAGTGTGGCTGTACAACAGAGCACCCAGGACTGGCCTGTGGGCATAGAAATTCTTCAGAGTGATCCCACAGGATGGAAACGCGGTTCCTCTCAACTCCCAGGGAGCTAATCTCAGGGCACGTCTGGGCCTACTTTGACAAACAATGATGGAGCACGTGCGTGTGATCTAGGACCAAAGAGTGGGAGTCCCTGTGTTTTGAGCAGGGATACGCATCTGAGAGGAGCTGTGTGCAGACTCCTACCAGCCCTATAGACCCACAATGACGCTGTGCAGAAGGAACCAGAGCTGCAGGGTGGCAGGGCGGCCACTTTACTTCTCTTAGCTACTGGCACTGAAAGGAAGCTTCCCTGAATGAAATAAACTGACCTTGGCCAATATGATAGAGGCGTCAAGAGCAAGACACCGGGCTTCCTGTTTGTACTGAGGAGCTGGACCACACCAGGCAGACTCAGTTTTCCAGGCAGTAAACAAGGCAGTCGAAAACCAAGTATAATTAAACTTGCCTTTGAGGATGCCTGGAGCTGCCAGTGACAGACGCACTGCGTCGGAGTGCCCCTCAGGCACTTCTCCTCCCAGCTGCTCTCTCGTTAGGTGAACACCAGATGAAGTGGTCAGTCTACATTTAGAGGCTATCAGCTAAAAATGTACTTCTCTCCAGAATCTCCAGGTGAGCTGGGGGCTGCTTGTACCTGGAGAGACATGTGGGTGTGACCTAGGAGCACAGAGCTGGAGTCCCCCGTAGATAGGCTGAGGGCAAACCAGACCCTCCTCCCCAGGTCCGCTCCTTCCGGGCACAGGCCTTTGAAGGAGTCTCCTGCCTCACTGAAATTATTTGCTCTCTTTTTCAGAGTCCTTGTAAAGGAATTCGCATAAATATACAGATGATAAGGTTGGGGCCTCAGACAGGAATAGAGCATGGCAAACCTGGAGTCACACTGGTTCTATAATCAAATAACGATATTGTCCCACCAGCAAACAGATCTAACCAGAGGGTTCCGACATGGTGAGCCTGCAGGGAGAATGTTCTGTCCAGAGGTTGCATGCATCTGTTCCCTTTGGCAAGTGTATTTATCTTCGTGAATGAATAAATTAGGATTTGGTTTATTTGGTCATCTCTTGCCAGCATCAGAGAACTGGCTGACCAGCTCAACCAGGTAAGGTTGAGCTTCTGAACTAATTACCAAGGACACCCTGGATCTGTGAACTCACTACCAAGAGTGAGAACAAACACTTAATAATAATAGGGCTGGGGATATAACTCAGTTGAGTGTTTGCCTCACAAGCATAAGGCCCTGGGTTCAATCCCCAGCACCACAAAAAAATAAAAAATAAAATAATAATACAAGTAGCAGAATTTGCATTGTGGAATGATAGGATGATTTTTTCTCTGTTATCAAAAATGTTTGTAATTTGTTTATATAATTTTTAAAATACAAACATCTTTAAATGTACAAAAACAATCTTTAAAAGATGATTCCTAACCATCTCACATGGATTCAAATGTTGAACAGGAAACTCCCTGAACTCTGCTCCAACTGCTCTTTATTCATTTAATGTATACTGATTAGGCACCTCCTAATCCCTAGGCTAGATAATGAGAGATCAGATGAAAGAGATAAAGAATTCTTTCTATGGTAAGGCAGCAGTGCTTGTTCAGAAATTTCTCCATGAGCCACCTGGACTAGAAACTGAGCTGTAGCCTCCCCACAACCCAACCCCATGTTCCAGGGACAGAGCATGAGTAGAAGTGACTTTGGAAGACAAAGGCAGGATTTTTGGCTTGTCTGGAGCAGAATTAGAGAGAAGGAAGGTGAAGGGAGAGAAAGAGGTAGATATACCACAAGGAGACCTCCAAGAGCCCATGCCCAGTACAGTCCTCTTCCTGACTGGGCAGCTCTGTGACTTGCTTCTAATAGGCTATGATGGCATGTCACTCATATGATCATATTATGTAAGACTCCGTCTCAGAAGACTGGCGTGTGAGAGCCTCCCTGGCCCTGAGGAAGTGTAGGACCATGCTGTGATCTGCCTGTGCAGGGAGCCAGCAGCCAGGGAACTGCAGGTGGCCTCTAGGAACCCAGAGTGACCTCCAGCTGGCAGCCAGTAAGAAGCCACAAGGAAATGACTCTGCCTGCAACCTCAAGGAGTTTGGAAGTGGGTTCTTCCATGGCAGGGCCTCCAGATGAGAACAAAGTCCAGCTGACACCTTGGCTGAGACCCTGTAAGACACTGAGAAGGGGCGTGGGCTTCCGACCCACAAAAACCACTAGATAATGATTGAGGTTTGTTTACATTGGTAAATCTGTGGTAATGTTACATAGCAATAGATAACTGGGGTGTGGGGGCAGGCAGCCAGGAGAAGGCTGATGGCCTGTGATCCTGACTGTGCTCTCTTCCAACCCCCAGGGAGGTTGCTAACTTCATGAACCTTATGAGGGAGCAATGTCCACATGACTGGGGAATGGGGAAGCTGCTGGGTTGTAGGAGTGTGAGGGCAAAAAGCAAGACACAGTGAGCACTGAGTTCATGGAAGAGGAGGAGGCTTTGTGGGAGAGGGCTGGGCAATAGGTGAGTGCATCATGGTGAGATGGGATAGAAGCTGTCCATGCCTCTGCAAAAGGCCACCCAGGACATGATATATGTGACACTGGTGCTACACGTAAGTCTGCATTGGAGTCAAGGGAGCACCTTGTGGGGCTCAGTTGAGGGGACTTCCCAGGGGCGGTGTCAGGTAAGCTATAGGTGCCAAACCCCATGAAGAAGAAAGGGGTCACCCAAGGGGGCTGCCTGCTGAGGGCAGAAACAGGGGTGCAGGGTTTCATGAATCACCTGGGCCTTGGAGAAACTTTAATGAATTAGAAAAACAAAACTGTAGCATCCATAACATCCTCAGAGCTATGCCGGGTCTTCAGGTAGGTTGCCTTTTCCTTTGGGAGGTAGGTGTCCTTCCTATTTTTCAGATGAAAGAAACTTGGTGAAGTTGTCACATCTAGTGACAAGAGTAGAGCAGGAGGTTGTGTCCTGGACCTCCTGCAGGTCCTTGGCGCCCTGCCTGTGCTGCCTGGTCCCAGGCCTAGGTGGCATCTTGCTGGATTGTAGCATACCTGAGGGGCTCAGGCTAGGGGCTGGGTTGGAATGGATTCTAGAAAGAGGCCCAAGAGTTAGAAGATGGTGGATTATGGGAAGAGTGACTGAGCTGAGGTCTAGCCCAGCCCTGTGGGCCCTGCCTCACTCACTGGGGACCTCCCTTCCCTTCTCTGGAACAAAGAGTCTCTGTGAGGTCCTCCAAGGCAGAACCGTCCCTCCTATCAACGTCATGGTTACTGCCACAGCTCTTTACTTCTCGTCATCTTTTTATATCTGTTGGTCATGACCACCAAAAGAAGGTCAGTGTGAAACCAAGGTGGGGAGAACCTGATCTCCTCCCAGCATCACACACCAGCCTAACTGCGACTCACCCTCAGCAGGGCCACTTCTTGTTCAGCGAGAAGAGTGGTTACTCCAGGTATGAATGCTAATTTGTTTACTCAAATAGATGCCACTACCCCAAAATGATGCCTGTAATCCATAATGAGGTCCATCAGCTATGACCACAGATGCATTTACCTAACGACATTGGACACATCCAGGGTTACAAGTATCATAAGAGGTGGACGCAGGCTGTCATCAGTGGTTACCAACATACGAGGAGCTGGGTGGGAGGATTTCACAGATAGAAACTTGAGCCAGTAAGTAGGTCATGAACACAGAGTGAGACTTAGAACTAAATAAAGGGAAGAGAGGGCATTGTAGGCAGGGGCTCAGCATGAGTGACGGTGTGCAGACACAAAAGCTTAGGAACAGATGAGGTGGCAATCTGTCTCTAGGACTTGGTATAGGGAGGAGACAGAGGCTGTTCTGAGATGAGATGGGAGCAGACATGGGTGCTAATCTTTGAGCCCAGACTTGCTAACTGTTGGAACCAGAAGCAAATGAGCCTGAATGTGGACCCTCCGGCTGCCTGTGACCATTACACCCAGAAAGCCTCTGACTTCTGGGGCACAGTGTGGAGACCCTGGGGATGGAAGAGTAGCAGCCCTTATCCTGGACTCTAGCTACCCAGCCAGAGAACAGACCCCAAGACCATCTGTTGTTTTTTTTTTTTTTTTAAACCATCATAATACTTGTGGGGCTTTAAAAACACACCCCTGCTTGGGCCCCTTGGCTGTTCTGGTGCAGTAAGCCCAGAGTGAGGCCTGACTCAAATTTGTCAAAGGGGCTTTGAAGATTTGTCATGTCCTGAGTGACAGCCACACCAGAGTGGGTGTTCCTTAAGAGCAGGGACACCTGGCCCTGGGCCAGCAGGAACAAAACTCGGGAAAACAAGAGTGGATGAATGATGGGTTATAGACCCATTTGAGAACCAAGGAAGGAGGGTTCAGGGATGAGAGGTTTGGGGCCCAGAAATGCGTCATTCTTCCCCCACGAAGGTTTAATTCTCCCTTGGTTGGAAAATGTTAGAGCACTTCCATTTTTCAGTGACACGGTTGCTCTGCACCAGCCCAAACTGTATAATAAACAAATGAAATGTATGAATACACTGGTTTTTCTCAAGTTAATACCACATTCCTGTTCCAGCCAAGAGAAAGCACTCCGGCCCAGTGGAGTAGGAACAGGCATGAGAGCCAGGGCTTGGGGAGCTGGACCGACTCTTAGTCAGGGGGACCACAGGACCCCAGGGTGGTTGCTTCACCCCAGATCACACAACAGTGGTGGGCAGGTCGAGCACCCAGGCCTTGGACTTCTGAACAGGCATTTTCCCCCTTAAGTTAAGCAACTTGCACCAGGGCACACAGCTATCAAATGGCAGAGCCAGGACAGGAACTTCAGTCTGACTCCAGAGTCCACGCTCTGTCTTTGGGGTGTCTGTTCTGAGTAGGAAAAAATGCCCAGGCAGCAAGAGAGAGTCAACAGCAAAGGGGCGCAACACAGCCTGGTGGGAGTCCTGGGCTCCCTCCTTTCATTTCCTCGCCAGTCTCCCCCACAGCCTGCGAGTTCCTTGAGGTCAGACTAGTGCCTGTCATCTCTGGATCCACAGCACCCACCACAGGGACAAGTACTCCAGAAGCACAGTGCATGATTGTCAGTTCATTAATTAGTTCATTAGACAAGTACTAATGAGTACCTACTATGTGCCAGGCACTTGGCTAGATGCTAACAACCCAGAATTGAATGTCAACCAAGTACTGATGCCAACTTTACTATCCAGTGGAAAATAAAGAGACAATGCACCTGTACAGAATGGCGACCCAGTAAGCACCATGGGGAGAAAGAACGGGCAGAACAAGGGAGAGAAGGTGGTGTGCAGAGGGCGGGCAGGGAGGGCCTTTCTAAGGGGTGACATGTAAGTTGAGATCTATAGAAAGAGGGGGAAGAAGAGGTATAAGATACTGGGGAAGCATGTTCCAGGCAAAAGGGACCACAGGTATGAAGGTCCTGAGCTGGGGAAGGGTCTAGTCTGCCTAGGGGACCAAGGTCCTCAGGACTGGAGTGAATGTGACATGAAATGGGGGTGGGTAGGCTGCGTCAGGCCAGGTGGGGCTTCCTAGACCAGGTAAAGTATTTTAGGATTTATTTTAAATGCCATGAAAGCTACTGAGGTGAATGAATGGCAAAACCCATCCTGCTTTCCACGAGTTCATTCTGCCACTGGGTGAAGAACAGATGGGGTGGGGTCGGGGTGTGGACAGGAACTGATATGAGATTACTGTGGAGTCGGGACATGGAAGACAGAGCCCTGGACCTGCAGGGAGGAATGAGCTGTGCTTCAGTTGCTGCTGCCTGATTGTGGGGTGAGGAAAGGGGTGAGCCAAGGGCCTGGGCACATGGAGCTGCGTTTACCAACAGCAAAAAAAAAAAAAAACAAAAACAGAAGGAACCGGTTTGCTGGGTAAAATCTCAAGTTGGTAGCACTAAACTTGACATACTTGTGAAATATCCACGTGGAGATATCAAATAGGGAGCCTCACATTCCTACACCTGAGAGTGCTGGGTCATGGGTGGTGTATTAAAGCCCCAGTTTAGAACGGGAAAGACCTGAGAGGCTGAGCAGAGGGAGAGAAATGAAGGGGCAGGAGCCAGGTGAGGGTAAGGCCACTGGCAGAGCATTCCAGGAGGGCAAGAGTGGCCAACAATATGAACTACTGATGGAGAGGTTATGCAGAATCAGAACTGAAATTGTCCTTTGGACTTAGCAACATGGAGGTCACTGATGACCTTGACAAATTCACTAGCTCCATGAATGACTCCAAGGATGCATTAAGAGGAGACAATAAACAGAGCAGGATGAGGAGTCAGAGAAGGGTCCTGAAGGAGGTGGCATTTCAGCAGAGCTTAGAAGGCTGAGTCCAGAGACCAGAATGCTGTCTGTAAGAGCCTCCTAGTAGGGAGCACAAGGTACCATTGAGGAGCCCCTGGCCTGGGAGCACCATCTCCACCTTACAAGGAGAGGGCAGAGGAACTGGCTCACTTCTCAACAGCAGGGGAGCCAGGAGGCTGTCCTCAGAGGACAGGGCTACTCCCCCCTCCCCAACTGCTTCTCACCTGGAGACCACCAGTGGTAGGATCAGCATCTTCAACATCCTCATCAAAAGCTCTCCAGGAAACTGGAAGTAACTAATTTCCTGAAAACACAGCAAGAGCTGGGGTTATAGCAGGTAGCACAGACTTCTCAGTCACTCAGTCCTTTGCCATCTGCAAAGCATTATCCATCTGCACTCTCCTGTCTGGCACATGGGCTGTGGAGTCCAGGGAGAAAGAGCGGGCTTTGGGACCAACCAATTTCGGGTTCCAATCCCTGCACAACTCTCCTTCAAAACCAGCAGTGTGGCCTTAAACAGGTGACCACACCTGAGTTTCCTCCTGAGGCTGATAACTACCTCAGAGGGTTATTGGGAGGCTTGAATGAGGAATGCATATAAGCACTCAGCGCAGTGCCTGGATGAGAAAGTGCTCAGTGCTCCCAGTAAATAACAGCTCTCCCATCAGCTCCATCACCTGCCTATCTGATCCATGGCGTAGAATCCATCTCCAATAGCAGATGGTAGCTGACAAGAGGGCAGGGCCAGCATTGTTCCTGCAACCCACACTGTGTTGGGCATCACACTGGGGACTCAAAAATGAATTAGAAATGGTTCCTGCCCAACTCCCCAGTTTAGTTTACAAGAAGAATGACTTATAAGCAGACCACTGCCTTCTTTTTTTTTGAGTAAATACATTTATTGATACCCATTTTATATATAGTTCAATGAAATCTATAAATATAAAAGCATTTTTCTTTTGGATATCACCATGGTCCATGTAAATACTCAACAGTCAGAATTACCTGCAGGAAGTACTCCAAGTCACACTGTTAGGTTTACAGACCTGAATATATATATTTCATTAAACAGTGGCACTTAAGTACTCAAGTGGTCCAGTGGCTTTGGGACATATGACTACTGGGCATGACCACTGCCTTCTTGAGAGAAAGTTTCTCCACTTGTCCTGGGTCCATTCTCCAGCCTTTCCCTCTAAAGACTGAGAAAGGGCCTGATTGGATGGTGAGACACCAATCAGCATCAAAGGTCCCCATGGGGCAGAGTTCTTGAATCTGCCCCTTCATCAGCTGCCTATCCTCAGATCTTTCTAACGTCCCAAATCCTTGCCCCATCAACTGTCTCCTGATGGCAAGTCACAGGAGCAGATCCCTAAAGCAGATGTGGGAGGGATCACCAAGCCCAGTTAAATTTGACTTAGAGATAATAATAATCCGTTCTTTACTTGTTCTAAAATATGATTTATTATCTCTCAAAAAGTCTAAGCTAACCGGGTGTGCTATTTCTCAGGTTTAAATTTAATTCAGTTTTGCTATTTCTGGCAGCCCTGGCTTGGGGCCCTTTTCTCTGGAGGGTGAGGCTATGGGTGAGGCAGACAATTGGACTTTCAAACACCATCCCAGCTACATTTTTGCGCTTTCAACCATTTCTAAAACATCAGGGCCAAACATAATGATCTGTTAATGGTCTGATGCTTTTAAAAGTCCCAAATCATAGAATTTTGGTGCTCAGAGGGGTTTTAAAGGTCTCATCCAGCCCACTCATTCTGTATGGGAGGAAACTGGACCAGGGGAGGAGGTGACTTGTTCATGGAGGAACAGAACAGGACAGAGTCAAGCTTCCTAGTTCTATTCTACTATTTCCAACACACCCAAAAAATCAGTTATTTTTAAAAAATTATTTTATTTATTTTATTTTTATTTTTGGGTACTGAGGATTGAACTCAGGGGCACTCAACCACTTGAACCAAACCACATCCCCAGCCCTATTTTGTATTTTTATTTAGAGACAGGGTCTCAGTGAGTTGCTTAGCACCTTGCTAAGTTGCTGAGGCTGGCTTTGAACTTGGCAATCCTCCTGCCTCAGCCTCCCAAACCTCTGGGATTACAGGTGTGTACCACCACACCTGGCAAAAAAAACTTGGCTTTTTAAAGAAGTATACTCATCACATCTATATATTTTAAATTAATTGTAATCCATATATACATTTTTTCTGTAAATTGAATAGTGTTCTCATGATTAAAAGGTAGCCCCTTCCTCCCCTCTCTATCTCCACCCCTCAACGTCCCAGGAGGGAACTCCTTTAACTTCTGTTTCCTCTAGTATGACTATTTCTAGATAATGTGGTTACAATGCTATTTCTTATGTTACCAGTTTTGTCCTCTTAACTTCCCTGCCATGATGGATGAGGACTCCATCCCTGCCTGCCTGTTCCTCTTCACATTTCACCATTATATGCACATCAATTCTGGGGTAAACCAGTAGTCGAGGTTTGCAAAATTTTGACCATCAAATATGTTCACAGCTGAGCCAGGTAATGGGCTCCAGCCTGGCCTTCTCATCTGTACAGCCTTTATTTTCCCCCTGAAGTTACAATTGACTGATTTTTCATTTGCTTTGTTTTCCACGAACCACTCATTAATTTCTTCCAGATGTTTGAACTTGTCTATTAAAATGTCTAATCGCATTTTCTACATGCACAGGTACCTCCGTTTCCTCTTCCCCTCTGACAGCTTGCTTTCTAGGCCCAGTGGCTGTCATGGGCTTCTTCTGGCTGTCATCCTGGGACTTTGTCCTGCGTAGGATCCCTGTTTCCTGGGTCCCTTGTTTTCTTTTCTTGTTTTGACGGAACATCTCCTTTGGTGGCTGAGAAAGGGTGAGAGGAAGGGAAACTTCTGAGTCCTTACATGCAGTGAGACCCTCACTGGTGAGGATCTCAGTTGAAAACAATTTCTCCTCCCAATTTAGAGGGCATTTCTTCTTTGTCTTTACCTTCCAGTGTTGCTTAAAATGCTCAAAGCCATTCTTACATCCTGTTCATTACATGTGACCTGTTTTCATTCCCTTGGAACTATTTAAGGACTATCTGTTTATCTTCACTTTTCAGTAATTTCATGGTGATGTGCCATAGTATGTGATGGAATTTTCTCTCCTTTTTCTTTCTTTTGCTATGCTTACTTGACATTGAGAAACTCTTCAGTATTCTCTGCAACTTTTTCTCTCCTCCAGGTTTTTTCTGTTAACTCTCTTAAAACTGGCATTAGATAGTTGGATGTTGGGCACTCTACTTTTCTTCTATTTTCTTTTTTTCTATTTTCATCTTTTTGTTTTACTTTCTGGGAGGTTTCTACAACTGCATCTCAACTATTGACATTTTTATCTTGGTTCTTCTATTTTTGAGTTCCAAAAGTTCTTTTTCTCTGATGGATTTTTCCTTCTTTTTAGCATCCTGTTCTGCTTTCTGCCTGTTCGTTTTCGTGGTGTGAGGGGTTTAACCCTGGGTGTGGTGTGTGCCGGGCAGACCCTCTGCAGTGGAGCCACACTCACAGCCCCCCCTTCTGTTCTGTTTTATGGTAGCTATATCTTCTCTCAGGTCGCCAAAGATCTTAAGAAAAGATTTCAAAAGTTGTCTTCTACTTCCTGCATTGTCTTTGCTTCTCTTTTGAGAAAAGATGATCTTTTTTCTCTCTTTGTTGAATTTCTTTTACATTTGCAGTTTTCCTTAAATTTCTGGTGACTTTGGCTTTCTGCCCATATTAAGAGTAAAGCACTGAGCTCTGGGTATGTGAGTGGGACTTGTCAACTGATTAGCCCCCAGGGGCAGGGCGATGGGTGCCACCTGGCTTTTTTACTTGGGGTGGGTAGAATGGTAGAGGAAACTCTTTCCTAGCAGGATTTGGAGATCTTTGCTCGGAGACTTCAGTGAGTTCTCTTCCTACCTTTGTAGATGGGGACTGTGGACAGAAATCTTGAAGCCATGCTGGGGACTCCACACCAGAGTGCAGGTGTCTGCTAATTAGTGTGAAGCCTGTGCCTCACCACTGTCCTTTTCCTGCCACACATGTGGGTGGGTTCAATGTCCCCAAATCAAGCTTCTCTGGTTCCCTGGACAGGCAGGACATAGAGATGAGAGGATTGGGAGCCCTCTGGTGTGGAGAGCCATTCTTATCTGGCAGAATCAGACTAGGTTGAGCCACGTGACAGAGACCTGGCTTCTAGGAACTGCTGGGAAGTATGTGGCGCTGCGCAGGAGTGGCTGCCTGTCTCCTTCTGGAATTTTCCCCCTAAGTGGATGGCTCCCCTAACTCCACCCTATCCTGTCCATAATCGAGGAAGCTCCTCCTGGTCCTTGCCCCCTTTTATCTGCATATTATAAATAAAGGAGAGTTGGGTGACTCAGTTGTTGTAAAGAGGCCAGAGCTGGTGTGACTGGACTGTCACATCTCCTCTCATAAAAAGAGTATTGCTGGGCTGAGGACATCGCTTAGTTGGTAGAGTGCTTGCCTTGCAAGCACAAGGCCCTGGGTTCAATCCTCAGCACTGGGAAAAAAAAAAAAAAAAAAAAGTGTTGCTCTCATGTGTTTATTAAGTAGACAAATTTTTTGGGTAATAGAAAAACCACCAACATCCTTCTCCGGCTATGAACGCTTTCCTCCTCCACGCGGGACGTGGGAGAGAGGACCCTGACACTTTGGCCACCATGGATTGGAGAGACCTTTGGGCTCTCACTACCCTGTTTACAAAATCCAGTCATTGTCCCTGCTTTCACCTCCATGCCTCACCTGGGCCTCGAAAACACTGTGCACTTCCAAATCCAGAGCACCTGTGGAGTTCTGTAGGACAGCTGCTTGGTCTGCACTTGTATAGACAGTAAGATGTGAGCTTTCTGAGCTTTACTAAAGGAGATGGTTCAATTCCATCTTCTTCCCACACCACCTAATTTGATGCAGTCTCTCTGCTTCCTTTCTCAGCTATCTCCTTTTATATCCCCTGTGTTTTGGATGGTTCATATCCCCTATAAATTCCATTATTATCATTTTAGTGGATTTCCAGGAAAGAGAGGAAAATGGATGTAATTGTAATTCCCCATTAACCGGTTTAACTGGAAGTCTCAAAAAAAGGTCTGTAATTTTTAATGAGCCATTCATATCCAGAGATAAAATCATGTAATTTGTAAGTTTCTTTTCACAAATAGAACATTCTACCATGTCCCAAATTATTTACGATTTTTGCCTGTTGCATAAGCTTATAAAATTAGGCTGGTTTAGTTTCTGAGTCACAGGCGAAGAGATCAAACAGAGGAATCCTGGATTTCAAAGTAAGATGCTAAGAAAGCTAATTCCTGCCAAATAATTGTTCTAAGACTCCACATCCTTCCTTCAGTTGATCTGGCAGGTTAATACAGACGGGAACACATTTACATGTCCAAACAGATGGGGAAGGCAGCTCTGGCATAGGAGGCCCCAGATGGGTTTGGCTTTGAATAATAGGCATTCCAATTTGTTTTCACAAAATGATCTTCCTCCAGGAAATATGTATTTGTTGCTGGGGAAAATCAAAGAGAGCAGATTGCAGAGCTGTGCCATTGCCGGTTTAACACTGAGAAAACCTCAACTCCCTGTGCCTAACACTGCTCGGGGCTCACATTTTGATTCAAGAGAACCCATGAGCTGTGTGGCTGTTTACAATCAGGAGGGGAAATAGACACCCACAGCTCTGAGCAGGCAACCAGCAGCTGTCCTGCAGAGGACAAGGCTACAAGGTATGATCCCAGGATGAGACTGTACTGCAGATGGAGATGGTCTAGAAGACTTTTTAGAAGATAGAGAATATGGAGTGGTTCCTGATGGAGGCAGGACTTTGACAGGTGGAGGAAGGAGGGAAAGTGAAGTAAACTTCAGTAGGCACTTAATATATGCTGGATGCTGGTGAATCCTGTTCATTCCTCACAATAATTCAATTCTAGAAGACAGATGGCTCCCCACTCCATTTACAGATAGGGAATCAGGACAGAGAGGAGAGGATTTTGCCCAGGTATTTATTAGCAGAGATAAAGTTCAGGTTCTTCTATCTCCAGAGTGCATGGCTTTTCTTAAGTAGCTTCTTGAGGTTTGACTGGTCGTTCTAGTGACACTGGCCCAGAGCCTGGAGAGGGGGGCATAAAATCTGATGCCTGGATTCCCAGTTGTAGAGATAGCATCAGATATCAGTGACTTGCAGGAAGAGGAATTGCATCAGAACTCTTCCGGTAGCCCCTTGACCGTAACTCTTTGACCAAACTGAAGACAGCCCCTTCTGGGCCCTCTAGCCACTGAGGCCTTGTCCATGGGCCTTTTCTTCAAGTTGCAGAGCACAGTTTTGACAAAAATCCTGGCAAGTCGACTGAGTAAGAATCCCTCACCCTTAAAATTCCTCGTCCCCATTTCTGGGTGTCTGATCACCCTCACCTTTGATGTCTCCCCTTAGCAATTTCCCATCCCAAGCCCCTTCCTTTACTGGTTGGCTATGAATTCCCCAGCTGTAGTATTTCAAGTTGAGTTTTATCTGTCCCCTCAGGAAGTCTTGACACCTGTCACAATAGTATTCAGTCTTCCTTACTGTTTGAACAAATGTCAGAATGATTTCTTCTCTAACACCATGTGGTGTCCTCCCTTCTCCCACAGGAGATGGGGGCTGAAAGGAAAAGGGGCCAGGCAATGCATCTTCACCATGGCAGTTATCCAGGCTGGAAATCCTGGACCTGCCTTGCTTCTGTCTCCCAACCCACCTCCAATCAGCCACTGCACCCTAAAGATCCTCTGTTGGGAATAGTTCTCATATCTGCCCCTTTCATCTGAATATCAGGTCTCACCCCTAGTTACTCCCCTGGCCCCTGCCTGCCCCACTACCCACCTCATCCACACAGCACCTGGGGATCTCTCCAAACTCAGATCTGACCACTCCACTTTTGTTTGTAGGCTTCTCATGCTTGCCCCACATCCTGGTCTAGTGACTGAGCCTTTGAGCCCGCAGGCCCTACCTCCCACTCTACATTCCAGCAGCCACTCACCTGAAACCTTCCACAGCCTGTGCCTGGCTCTGTCTGTTACTGCTTCCTACAAAACCCTTCCTGAACCTCTAGTCATTGGGCTGCCTGCAGGAGCTCTGTCTCCTCCACCTCAGCACTTATCCCTTGAGTCCTTGCCCCTAGTCATCTGGTCATGCCAGGTTTCTTATCTCTTCTCAGCCATTTTCTTGGTGCCTTGCTCTGGTCCTGCCAGGCATTTATCCCAGCCACATTACAGAGGAGAAAACTGGGGACCCACACAGGCAGGACCCAGACAGGCAGAGTGACCCACTGGCTATCATGTCACAGGGAGCCCCAGATCCCTCAAGCCTGCACATCCCTTTTAAGGGGGACCCTGAGGTGCTCTGGGTGGCTGACCTGTGGTGAGAGGCGCTGGGTCCTCAGGAAGAAGCCGAGGAGGCAGCCCACGATGACAGACAGCACAGACAGGATGAGCAGTCCATTCCTCTTGCACACATCTCTCCCTCGCACCAGGACAGCACCCAGCACCATGGTGAGTTGGTCCTTCTGGCACGGGGCACAGCACCATTCCATGCATGTGAGGCCAGCCAGGGGCACAGTATGCAGGTGGTTGGAGTTGCTAAGCACCAGTTGCTGGCCCCACGGCCATGGCCTGGGTGGCCGCCCCAGAGGGAAGTCACAATCCTATTACCAGCTGCATCATTAGGACCAAGGGAGCAGATTAGGGCCTGGGAAATTAGAGCAGGCCACGTGGTATGGGAGTTCAGCCTCAAAGCCGAGAGCTCCTCTTGAACAGCAAAGCAATGGGAGGAGGAAGAAGAGGAACATCTGCTTGCTTGTGTTATGGGGCACTACTTAAGAGCAGACCAGTCACCACTGAGAAGTCCAAATCTGAGAGTCTTTATTAAGCCGGCCGGCTGACTATCTCACACAATGCCCCAAAAAGGCTATTGGGAGAACAGCCCCACCATAGGGTTGCAGGGGTTCTTATACCAAAAATCACATCAATCATAAGTGTCTGTTGCTATGATTCAAAATTACAAACTGACATCCTGAAATCATCAGCAGAGGGGGAAGTGGGTCAAAATGACCTTTACCTAGGTACAAACTAAAGAATGGTTACTAATGGTTACTAACATAGGAATCAAAAGAAACAATTTTTTACCATATAAGAATCGCCATTTTGCATTGTTAAACATGTCATGCTAAGTGACTGAGGTGGGGCGTTCCCATGGGAGAAGCTCATTTCCTACATAACATGGAGTCTCAGAACAAAATGGAGTCTGTTTAGTCATTGCCCATAAAGCCTGGCCTGTAACTTTTCTATGGAGCCAGATCTGTCAGCCCATCACACTTGGTTTGGTTTTTACCCACACTTCATCCCAGAGGGAACTGAAAGCAAGGTGATAAGCTACCAGTAATCACCAGCATTAATCAGATATTTACTGGGCACCAGGTGTCATTCTAGAAGTCTACTTAGATTAGCATTTTTAATCCTACACCAATCCCAAGGAAAAAGAACTACCATTTTACACAGGAAGAACCAGAGGTGGGTGAGGAGCCAGGGAGCACTGTAAGCCAGGCCTGTTCTGGTTGCTTTACCTACACTAATCATGGGAACTCATCCCAGTGACCCTCAGATCGCCACCCTTGTGTCATTGAAAAGGAGATGGGACTCCAGGAGCCACAGTTCCCTGGCCACCATCACTGAGCTAGCACTTGGTAGAATGGAATTCCATTTCTACCCATGAACAGGTAGATGGAGCCACAGGCACTTAGTACTGTGGGTAATGTAGCTTTGAGTTCAAGGGGCCTGACTTCAACTCTGAGCCAAGCCATCACCCACTGCAAAGTGGAGGGTGGATGCATCTGTTCAGGGCCCTTAAACCTAAGGCCGCCCCCCACGAAGGGCTCTCTCCACGCCTGTTATTTTTGAAGATGAGAGAACCTAGGAGATCTGTATTCAAGACTCAGTTCTGCTACTTAATAGCTGTCAACCCTGGACAGGCATTTCATCTCACTCAGCGGTGATAATAACATCCACTTCCTTAGGGCTGGTACAAAATTCTATCCAGAGAGTATCTGGGAAAGCAGTGGTGAACTCGGCATGCTGAGCAGGGGCCAGGGCTGTTAGGATCACACAGCATTCTGGACAAAGGCATTTTTTTTTTTTTTTTTTTGTACAATTTCTTGTGGCCTGTTGTGTCCTTTAAAACCAGAGGAATTAACCCTGATCTATTTCATCAGGAATCTGCAATCCCATTAGGGGCAGGTCAGGTGGCAGCAGGGGCTCAGCCTGCGGAGGTGGGGAAGTCACAGGCTTGGGGTGTGGGGTGTGAGCAGGGGCTGCCTCCTGCTGACAAGGGTAGGGGGCAGAGGATGCAGAGCACAGGGCCAAGGAACTGCAGGCGGAAGGGCAGAGGCGGCTGGTTCACAGGCCCCCAAGCCACGGGCAGAGCTCCGACTGGATGGAGATGCTAGGACTCTGCCCAACTCCATCGGCTTGTGGCCTTGCCCTCTTTGGGTTCGGTTTTGCCCTTTTGAGAATGTGGGAAATGGCTGCATGCCTTCTGAGGACTTCAGTCTGGTGGACCAACCTTCTGAAGCCCCTGCTCTTTGCAGTCTCTGGGAGAGTGGGGAGAGAAGTCGGGGAGGGTGGATTCACATCCGAGAGACCCCAACCAACTGCAAGTTCCTGCAAGGCCACCTCCTTTCCCAGCCTTCCCCACGTTGCCCATGCTATTCCCTCTGCCTAGAATGTCCTTCACTATCACTAAAGTCACAGGTCAGATGTGCCCTTCCTTGAAGCCTTACCTGACAACCCCAGATCCACACCCCTCTCTTTCCTCCACTAACAGACCTTTCCATAGTCAACAGTCAGGTATTAGCCCCAGGTCCTCGTTAAGTGGCTCTGTCATCGGAATAATAATCAATGAGAATAAAATCAGTCTATGTTTGTCACCATGTCATTTGAAAACCCCTCAGTGGAAAATCTCCAGAGCTGGAGGGTGTATGGATAGTTGGGTGTTTGGGGACACCCCAGGGAGCAAGGGGCTGTCCTTCAGAGCAGCCAGCTGATGGGCAGCAGTATGCTTGAGCCACGGACATGTATATGTATGGACAGAAAAGATAAGAGTGCTATCAAAAGTGAGACCTCCCAAATAAAATAAGAAAAGGAAGGCCCAGTCACAAACCATAGAAGCAGCTGCCCAGCAAGAAACAGCTGGCCAGCAAGAAGCTGGGGCTCCCTGGCCTGCCACCCTGTGCAGGGCACCTGGTCTAATGATTAACGATTGATGATTCCAGGGCCCATAGATAACGGCACCTGTGTCTGGGGAAGAGGGTGCAGAAAGTCTTCCCAGAGATGGGTGAGTCAGTGGGAGAGCTCGGTGAGCCTGCGACAGGTTGGGGGATGCTGGTCAAGGGCTGGTGAGAGGAAAGGGCCCAGGCTGGAGGTGGGAGAGCAGAGTCCAGGGGCTTGAGTGGCCAGCTGGCCCAGGGGTCTCACCCCTGCCACTATGTGTCACAGCGTGTTTAGGTTGAGCCATCTGAGCTCCCAGCTGGGTTTGTGGTGATGACAGCTCCAGGTTTGTTGATTGCTTTCCAGAGACATCCCAGAGGTGCCTTCATCTCCACAACATGTCTCCCAGCTCGTGAGAGGCTGGCCCTTCTGGGAAGACTTTCCGTGGGCAGTTAGTCCAGTTGGGTGTGGACTGTTGTAAGCCTCCCTCCCCGGGGCTGATCTGACCCCTGCAGAGGGCTGGTCCTTTCCGGGACTGAACTCTGAGGATGGAGGAAGTGACTTCACGGCAGCCTCACAAGTTGCCTCTCCTTTCCCTCCCAGTCCCGCCTGTGCAGATGTGTCACTTATGGAAGGCAGGCCCGAGCACCCGAGGAACCACTCAGCTTCTGTGTGCTGAGCACTGCCCACGGGCCAGGCTGTCTGAGCATGGAACACATTCACCCATACATGGTGAGCCAGGGGAGCTGCGCGGAGTCAGCGCCACAAGCATTCGCTGGATCCGTCAAGTGTCAAAGTTCTAGGATTCAGGGCACAGGCTCTAGATCTGTGAGATCTATCTCAATTTAAATTAAGTATTGGGAGGCTGAGTCAGGAGGATCGCGAGTTCAAAGCCAGCCTCAGCAACTTAGCGAGGCCCTAAGCAACTCAGTGAGACCCTGTCTCTAATAAAAATACAAAATAGGGCTGGGGATGTGGCTCAGTGGCCAAGTGTCACTGAGTTCAATCCCTGGTTCCAAAAACAAAACAAAACAAAACAAAACAAAACAAAACAAAACAAAACAAAATAAAAATTAAGTAAAAGTTTAGAAAGTTTAAAATTCCCTTCCTCAGTTACACTAGTCACAATTCAAGGGCTCAATAGACACTAAATAGTAGTGGTCACCATACTATGTAGTGCAGTTATGGAACGTTTCTATGGTTGCAGAAAGTTCTACTGGACTTTCTATAGTGGTGCTGAGCTAAAGTCAAATCACGTCTCCTCCTGGAAGCTGTGTGACTTTTCCCAAGTGAGTGAGCCTCTCTGAACTTTCTCCTGCATCTATGAAAGCCCTTATTCTTTATATCACATCACTCTTCCTCCCATTCAAGTATGTTAGTTAGAGCAAAATGTAAAGTTGAAACCCCCAGCAAGTTCAAATTAAGTTTTCAAATTAGTTAGGATTCTTGTTAGCAAGTTACAGAAAATTAAACCAAGCTGGAGTAGGTAAAAGGGAATTCATGAGCAGGATTGACTACATAACTTGTGGGCCCCAGTGCCAAATGGCCATGTGCAGGCACAGCCCAGGTGTCTTTGTTTACAAAGCACGAAAAAGTGCATTAAAGACCTTAAAATACACAGCACTTTTTTTCTTCCTACTGTAGCTCCTTAACTTATTATGGTTTTTAAAAATTTGCTATTTAAGGGCTGGGGTTGTGACTCAGAGGTAGAGCACTTGCCTCACATGTGTGAGGCACTGGGTTCTATTCTCAGCACCACATATAAATAAATGAATAAAAAAATACAGGTCCATCAAAAATGAAAAAAATATTTTTAAAAAATTTGCTATTTAATGTCATTTTTAAGTAAACAAAATAAATATTTTAAATTATTAGCATGAATTTTGCTGTTCATCTTTTATATTATGCAATGTGGGTTTTAAATGCAAATTTAAGAGCATTGGATTCATATGTGAAATCACCAGAACTCCACAACTTTGTGTTTAGTAGTTCATACATGTTGTTATGGTTTGCGTCTGCAAAGTCCCCCACAGTCTCATCTGCTGAAAACATGGTTCCCCATGCAGCAATGTACAGAGGTTGGGCTTTCAGGAAATGATTGGATCATGGGGGCTCTGACCTCATCAGTGGATCAATCCATTTGATGGATTAATAATTTGAATGGTCTACTGGGAAGTGAAACCTAGTTGGAGGAAGTAGGTTACTGGAGGTCTGCCCTGGAAAGATTTATCTGCCTCTCTCTCTCTTTCTCTCTCTCTCTCTCTCTCTGTGTCTCTCTTTCTCTCTGCTTCTGGCTGCCATGAACTGAGCAGCCTTCCTCCACCACACCCTTCCGCCATGACGTTCTGCCTTACTTCAGGCCCAAAGCAATGGAGCCAGCCAACCATGGACTGAAACTTCTGAAACCATGAGCCAAGATAAACTTTTCCTTCTCCAAGTTGTTTGTGTCAGGTATTTTCATCATAGTGACCAAGAGCTAACACACATGTGTATGTGTTTTATTTTTACTGGAACAGTGGAAATGCTGAGCAAATTAACTCTACTGTTTTGATGTCACTTCTTGATACATACACACTCTACCATCTGCCCTTCCCTTTTACGTCGTGGTTTTCAGTGTAAATGCTTGGCAACTACAGGGAAGTGATGTAAGAAAGGACACAAGTGTCCTGGTTTGGGGGTATGCCATTTTCTCCTTTCTGTGTTTGGGGGTGTGCCACATTTTAGAATGGGCCATTTTCTCCTTTCTGTGTCCAAAGCAAGTTCTGTTTTGAGGAGAGCATGACTTCTCACGGCTGTCAGTGCCTCTGCTTACTTGGTCGTTGACCAACACGCTTACCTTGAACTTGATTTGAGTTTTGCTGAATTCCTATTCCTTCCCAACAGTTATAGTTGAGATATGAGGTGTCCCAAAAAATCTCCTGTGTTAATGCAGGAATATTCAGAAGTGAAATGACTGGATTGTGAGAGCTGTAACCTAATCAGTCCATACTGGTTTGAATGGACTGACTGGGTGGTAACTGTAGGCAGGTGGGGTGTGGATAGAGGAGGTGGGTCACTGGGGCATGCCCTGGAAGGATTTTTTTTGTGGCCCCTTCCCTGCTTCCTCTCTCTCTCTCTCTCTCTCTCTCACTCTCTCTCCTTTCTAATCCAGCCATGAGCTAAGCAGCTTTCCTCTGTTGGGCCTGTCTCCCAAGATGTGCTGCCTCACCTTGAGCCCAGAGCAATGGAGTCGGCAGACACCTCTGAAACCATGAGCCCCAAATAAACTTTCCCTCCTCTACGTTGTTCTTGTTGGGCATTTTGGTCACAATGATGGAAAAGCTAACTAAAACACCAGCTGACCAGAATTCCATACCCGTGGGGTATTGCACATTGTGGGAATCGCATGGCTAGGACTGATGGTGGGTGTGTGTGGGGCATGTACCCCCTCTGCTCCCAGGCGTCCTCCATTTCCCTTCACACTTTGCTTATAAAACCCAAACTCAAAGATAAAATGATTGAGAATGTAAAGATGGTGACAGCAGAACATTAAGCCAGGCCTGGGGCCCTGTGTAACTGCACTGGTCACATGCCATGAAAGCAGTTCTGCTTCAGAGGCTGGGTGCATGAGGGTCTCACAGAGCTTGAGGGCACACGTGGGTGGTAACCGAGCTGCAGAGACCCTCTGAGCCAGGTGCTGGATGGTGAGAATTCTCCCTCCCACCAGCTCTTCCTTCTGCACACCCGATCCCTTCAGCCATTCTTCATGCAGCACATGCCTGCTGAGCGGCGGTATAGGGTAGTGACCCTGCAACCAAAGGACTTGTGCTTGGATCCAGGCTCCTTCACCAACTCTTTGTGTGACGTTAGGCAGGTTACCTCATGCCTCAGTTATAGTTTTCTCACAAGGAGTGTGGGGGTAACAGCATTCCATCAGAGAAGGTTGTTGTGAGAAGTAAATTAATTACATGTGTTAACTCTAGAATGCTTGCCAATCATAGTAAGTGCCATCTTTGTACATGTTACTCTTACTGAGTGCCAAGCCTATTTCAGATAGGGGAGATGCAGTAATATCATGACAGTTCAGCCTGTCATTTTTCAACCTCATCATGGGTTTATCAGGGTGTTATCCCATTGTAAGTGGAGGAGCATTTGGGTTTACCATGGTTCCGCTTCTAATTTTTTGGTTTTACAATGGGTTTGTTGAGGTATTATGTGCATTTCCAACTCATGATATCTTCAACCTATGATGATTTATTAGCATGTAACCAGTACTTTCTATCACTGGCTTACTGATTGTAAGGAAGGACCAAAATGGGTCCAATCCCAGTACAAAAAAAAAAAAAGAAAAAAGAAAAGAAAAGGAAAAGGAAAAGGAATTATGGGGAGGTGAATAGTTCTAGTCAAAAGGCATCTATAAATAGAAATGGACAACAATCCCCGCTGTCAAAGAGCTCACTTTTGATGATGACAGTTGAGTCACATTATTCTCTCTCTCATGGATTCATTTCCACTACTGCGGGGGACCACCTGGAGAGAATGTGGCCACCAGCAGCTGTTTCACTCCAGTTCCACAATCCTCAGGAAAGGTTCTGATTGGCTCAGCTTAGATGTTGATCTGTGGCCAGGAGGGCAGGGGGCCCGGTTCCATTGTTTTAGATGGCTGCTCCCACTAAGCGGATGTGTGTAGCAGCAGTTAGGAAAGTGGGTGCAGCAGGAAGACAGCAGAATACCTAGTGCCTTGTCCTAGTCACTCGGGTCTTGTTTAATTAAACCTTAATGTTCTTCTCTTTCTCGTATAAAGCTGCTCCATCACTAGGGGCCCAATGCGGAAGGTGTCTGGTTGCTCTGTCTTCTTGATGTCTGCCTCTCTCCTTCGAGGTGGCAGGTACCTGAGGTCCCACCCACAGGGCACCAAGCAGACTTTGGTCCAGGTGGTCTCTCACCCCTTCTCAGTCCACTGCTTCTCACTGGTTTGGGAGACACAGCCATGAACCCGATTAGGGAGCCAGGGTTCAATAACCAGGCCTAAAGCCCACAGGGAGCCCTGGAACCATTCTAGCTCATTGTCTGAGGTCCCTAGAGGGAAAGGACCTGGCGATCAGCTGCCAGAACGGGAACAGAAGGTCTTTCCCTCCCTGCTCAGTACTGCCAAGCATGGGAACACTGCTGAAGGACCCGATCCTGCAGCCCTGATCTCCTTTATGGTGTAGAATAAGCCTCTCCCTTGCACCTAGTCAACAGGTAAAGCCAGTACAGCCTGGGCCAAGGCTCTTGCCACCTGCTCCTCTGGCTGCCAAGTGCCTATTTTCTTTGAAGGTACTGAGGTTGGTGGTTGCTGAATGCAGAGGTAGGCTGGGGGCCACAGGACAGCTATCCACAGGGCCACAGTGGCCAGTGGCTGGTGAAAGACAGATCTTGGGGAATTCCTATCACATATGTTAAAGAATCATATTAAGGAATCGAACAGGTAATGGATTCAGCATAGGTTTCTGGAAAAAGTAAAGATGAGAGTGGGCCGGAGCCCCCGAGAGTCTGAGCAGAGGGTGAAACAATCAGGAGAAGACCAAAATGAAGGGTCTTGTTTTGACACTGCAGAACAATCTTGGGATGTCATTTGACCTCCCCGAGCCTCAGCTTCCTCAGCGCAAAGTTGACTCCTTACTTCATGAAGCTATGGTGAGGCTGCAAGGTCAGCGTGCGTGGTTGTCAAGAGCATGGGCTCTGGTCTCAGACAGACCTGGATGGAAGCCCCAGCCCTGCCATCAATCAGCTGGATGACCTTTGCGCCTCACTGCTCTGAGTCTCACTTTCCTCGCCTCTGAAATGAGGACATTACCTGTACCAAACTCATAGGGTTTAAGGAAGTTTCAAAAGAATCTTACATGAAAAATAATACAGAGCTTGGCATGTACTAACTGCTGAATAAATGGCTGTGAGACATGGAGACGCCAATCAAGAAAGCTTTAGCGAATTTATTTATGTATTTATTTTTAATTTTGATTCATTGTACACAAATGGGATACAACTATCATTTCTCTGTACACGAAATACAGTCGCACCATTTTCGTAATCGTACATGTACACAGGGTAATGATGTTTGTCTCATTCTATTATTTTTCCTTCCCCTGACCTCCCCCTCATTTTTTTCTATACAATCCATCCTTCCTCCATTCTTTCCTCCCTCCCACACCACATTATGTATCATCATCCACTTATCTGAGAAATCATTCGGACTTTGTTTTTTTGTAATTGACTTATCTCAGCATGATATTCTCCAACTCCATCCATTTACCTTAAATGCCATAATTTTATTCATCTTTAAGGCTGAATAATATTCCATTGTGTATATATACCACAGTTTCTTTATCCATTCATCTATTGAAGGGCATCTAGGTTGGTTTCACAATCTAGCTATTGTGAATTGAGCTGCTATAAACATTGATGTGGCTGCATCACTGTAGTATGCTGATTTTAAGTCCTTTAGGTATAGGTCAAGGAGTGGAATAGCTGGGTCAAATGGTGGTTCCGTTCCAAGTGTTCTAAGGAATCTCCATACTGCTTTCCAGAGTGGCTACAGCAATTTGCAACCCCACCAGCAATGTATGAGTGTACCTTTTTCCCCACATCCTCACCAACACTTATTGTTGCTTGTATTCTTGATAATAGACATTCTAATTGGGGTGAGATGAAATCTTAGGGTAGTTTTGATTTACCTTTCTCTTATTACTAGAGATGTTGAACATTTTTTCATATATCTGTTGATTGCTTGTAGATCTTCTTCTGTGAAGTGTCTGCTCATTTCCTTAGCCCATTTATTGATTGGGTTATTTGTATTCTTGGTGTAAAGTTTTTTGAGTTCTTTATAGCTTCTGGAGATTAGTGCTCTATCTGAAGTGTGTGGGGCAAAGATTTTCTCCCACTCTGTAGGCTCTCTCTTCACATTGCTGATTGTTTCCTTTGCTGAGAAAAAGCATTTTAGTTTGGATCTATCCCAATTATTGATTCCTGCTTTTATTTCTTGTGCTTTGGGAGTCATGTTAAGGAAGTCTAGTCCTAAGCCCACATGGTGAAGATTTGGGCCTACTTTTTCTTCTATTAGGTGCAGGGTCTCTGGTTTAATTTCTAGGTCCTTGATCCATTTTGAGTTGAGTTTTGTGCAGGGTGAGAAATAGGAGTTTAGTTTAGCAAATTTATCGCAAGTTCTTTCACCTTTCCTCCTTTCTACTCTCTCTCTCTCTCTCTCTCTCCCTTTCTGTTTTATGTGTTGCTGGGGATCAAACCCAGGATCTTACACAGGCTAGGCAAATGCTTGAGCCATACCCCTACTCCCATGTCACTATTCCTCTTTTCTTTCCTTTTTTTTTTTTTTTTTTTTTAAGTCCTGGGGCTACAACTCAGGGGTGCTCTACCACAGAGCTGCATCTCAAGCCCTTTTATTTACTTTATTTTTGTAGTACTAGGGATTGACCTTTTTATTTTTTTGAGACCGGGTCTCCATAAGTTGATGGGGCTGGCCTTGAACTCCTGCCTCAGCCTCCTGAGTTGCTGCAATTATAGGCACATGCCACTGTTCCCAGCCCCATGCCGCTCTTTCTAATGCCTAACACTACAAAAATGTGGAGTATGACAGTCAGAAAAGGCTAAGAATGGAACAGGAACTTCTGCATGTGGTGTTCCCAGAGAACAAACACAAGGTACACGACATCTTGGGGGCACACAGCAGAAGGGGTCCAACGAGATGGGACAGGGCAAGGGGAGGAGGGCAGCAGGCTCTCCCTGACCTTTTCCAGACCCCCCCCCCTCACCATGCCTACTCACTCCCAGGTCCAGGCAAGGAATGGTGACCACACAACTCTCATCTGGGCAGTGCTGAGGAAAATCCTGCAGAGGACAGGCCACCAGGAAAGCCCACCACACAGGAAAGTCCCTCCGCATGCTGCACGTGTGCCTGTGTTTGGATGGTTTCCTCTCACAGAGCCCAAGGGCTGGTCCTGCAAGAAGATCGTGCTGACTGCTGGCTAGTGGAACCCTTGTCAGAACCCCGATAAAAAGGGATGCCGGCGATCATGGAGAATCTCCAGGTTCTGCCTGAACCTTCACAGGGCAAGACAAGGGCTCCCAGGAGCAGCAACCTAAATTCCCCTCCTGGGCTCCCTCAGACACCCAGACCAGAATCAGCACAACCACAGTCTGTTCATCTAATGAAAGGATTCTCAGCTCTGGGCTGGAGGGGGTCAGCACAACCCTTGAGGGTCACTGGCAGAAACTTTGAGGGAGGTTTTGCTTCAAAAAGCAACTCATCTGAGCTTGTAGGGCATGCCTCTAGTCCCAGCTACCTAGGAGGCTGAGGCCCGAGGACTATCGAGTTCAAGACCAGGCTCAGCAAACTTAGCAAGATCATGTCTCAAAATAAAAAATAAAAAGGACTGGGGATGTGGCTCCGAGGTAAGGCAGCATGGGTTTTATCCCCAATACCAAATAAATAAATACTCAATATCATAATTTTATTTCTGGAAAATAAACAATAATCCTCTCTTCTTTCACTCCATGAACCACAGAACACAGCTCAACTAAAGCTTCAGGGGTAACGGAGCTGTTTCTACCTAATCCCACACACTGAAAACACTCTCGCCATAGGAGTAGGGGAGAACGTTCCTGGACAGAGTCCACATCATAATCTCTAGGAAGCAGGGCACCTTCCTGTTCCTCCAAAAAGCTCATATGTTCCAGAGGATAAAGTACCTCTGACCGAGACAAAGCAGTGTTTACCAGAGGAGAGACGAGAGGCCAGCCAAGGAAAGGGACTCATCTAATCCAAGGTCAAAGTGAACTGGCACTGAGGAGTAATTAAGTCCAGGACTTGTTAATGCATGGACTGACTGATCATTGGTGAATATGGCACTTGAGAAAGAGAATTTGGACAACAGTGTTAAGAATCTTCGGCCATTAGCTCAGGAGTCAAGAGGCCACGGTCAGGGGTTGGTGCCTGTTGGGACTGGTGAGGCTGGCCCAGTTCTCTGGCTCCTGGCAGCATCCAAACTCTTGGGAGGAGGTGGAGGTCCAGATACTTGGCTCTGGTCAAGGGCTGTGTGCTTCCCTTGGCCCAAAGCTATGATCAATAAAATCTAGCAATGCCACAGAGAAGAACATAGGTCTTAACCATTTCAGGTGCTGGTTATTTCAAAGAGAAGTTTTTATTTTATTTCTTTTCTTCCCTCCCCAAAGCAACTACTGACCCAAGTTTTGTGTTTTATCATTCCATTTCTTCTCTTGATAGGTTTAATATATTATTTCATTTTGTGTATTTTTGAACTTGGGTCAATTGAATCACATTGAATTTTTTCATTCAATATCATGCTCTTGAGATTCATCAATGTCATTGGATGTAACTATTTCTTTTTTTCCTGTTATATAGCCTTCTGAGCAATGAATGGAATATTATTTATCATCTACTGCTGATGAACAATTGTTTTCTCATGGTTTTTTTTTTTTTTTTTTTGGAACTGGGGATTAAACTCAGGGGCACTTGGCCACTGAGTCACATCCCCAGCCCTATTTTGTATTTTATTTAGAGATAGGGTCTCACTGAGTTGTTTAGTGCCTTGCCTCTGCTGAGGCTGGCTTTGAACCCGCGATCCTCCTGCCTCAGCCTCCCAAGTGCTGGGATTACAGGCATGCGCCACCGCGCCCGGCCCTGTTTTCTTATGATTTTTGACTATAATGAGCAATGCTGCTTTAAACACTCTTGAATACTTAGGTATATGAGCAAGAATCTCTAGGTTATATGCATAGCAATGAAATTGCTAAGTCACAGGTTATGCAGATATTCAAGCTTTACTTGGTAGATCCAACTGTTTTCCAAATCAGCTTTACCATTTGATACATTCATTCACAATGTATGAAAATCCCATAGTTCCACATGCTCACCAACATTTGGTATAGATTAATTGCTAACTCTGGTCAATCTGGTACATGTGAAATGGTATCCCACTGTAGTTTAAATTTACATCTTCCTGATTACTAAGATTGAATCTATTTTAATTCATTTGTGAACCATCTGTGCTTCATCATTGGTGAAAGTGCTATTCATTTCTTTTGTTCATTTTTAATCGGGTTGTTTGTCTTAGGGATTTGGAGATACTCTTTTTGTATTCTTTATGTAATTAACTCAATAATTTATGCTTGTGTGTTTTCATGTGTTGGTTTATGATGTTTTTAGATAAACAGAAATTATAACTTTAAAGTGAATGAGTCGATCTTTTTCTTTATGATTTATCTCTGAGTCTTGTTTTAAAAACCAAAACTGGGGGCTGGTGTTGTGGCTGAGTGGTAGAGCGCTTGTCTAGCATGTGTGAGGCACTGGTTTTGATTCTCAGCACCACATCAAAATAAATAAATTAAATAAAGTTATTGTGTCCATTTACAACTTAAAAAAAAAAACAAAAAACGGTACTGTGGTGTAGTTCCGGGTTTAACTGTTTATCTAGCTTGATAGAGGCCCTGGCGTTGACCCCCAGCAAGGGAAAAACAAAGCAACAACAACAACAACAACAAAAAACTGGGACTGGGGTTGTGGCTCAGTGGTAGTGTATTTGCCTACCATGTGTGAGGCACTGGTGTCGATTCTCAGCACCACATATAAGTAAATGAATAAAATAAAGGTCCATGAACATCTAAAAAAAATTAAAAAAAAAACTTGCCCAACCTGAATGAAGTTACTCTTCTACATGAATTTCTAAGAATTGCATGCTTTTACTTTTCTCAGATAGGTCTTTGGCCAACCTGGTTGAAGACTGATATGAGTCTAATATCATGTTTTCTTTAAGGTTAACTAATTGTCCCAGTACCACATATCGAAAAATCTATCCATTCACCTTGAACTAAAAGACCCCTCTGAAATACAATCAAGTTCTGCACATGGTCAGATCTATTTCTAGGTCACCCCTGGTTGGTCTCCACCTTTGCTGATATCATTCTGTCTTGATTAGGATAAGTGTATGGTAATTTTTAATGCTTTTGTAAGACAAGTCCCTCCATCTTTTTCGGGAATATATTGGTCTTCAATAAAGGCTAAAAAAATTTTTAAGGAAAAAACTTGTTAAGATTCAGAAAAACTGGCCGGGCGTGGTGGCGCACGCCTGTAATCCAAGCGACTCGGGAGGCTGAGTCAGAAGGATCACGAGTTCAAAGCCAGCCTCAGCAACTCAGCGAGGCCCTAAACAGCTCAGTGAGACCCTGTCTCTAAGTAAAATACAAAATAGGGCTGGGGATGTGGTTCAGTGGCCGAGTGCCCCTGAGTTCAATCCCCGGTTCAAAAAAAAGAAAAAAAGATTCAGAAAAACTAGCTGGGTGTGGTGGCGCACACCTATAATCCCAGCACTTGGGAGGCTGAGGCAGGAAGATCTCGAGTTCAAAGTCAGCCTCAGCAAGGGCAAGGTGCTAAGCAACTCAGTGAGACCCTGTCTCTAAATAAAACACAAAATAGGGCTGGGGATGTGGTGGAGTGCCCCTGAGTTCAATCCCTGGTTCAAAAAAGAAAACAAAAAATTCAGAAAAACTGATTTTTATGTAATCTCATGGAATTTATCAATTTAGAAGGTTAGACATCTTTATAATATTGAATCCTCCAATTCATAAATATGGTACATCTTTCCACATTTAGATCTTGTTTACATAGTTTTCTCATTTTTATCCATAAAAGCATTGAATGTCTTTTAAAAGACCTATTCCTATCTACCTTGTTTTTTTTTTTGTTATTATAAGTATCCTGTTTTATTGCAGTTTCTGGTTATTGCTAGTATAGAGAAATAAAATTTATTTTTGAGCTTTGATTTTGTATCCTGTTGACTCACTAAATTCTCTTATACTTTGGGCTTTTCTATGTAGATGATCATATTCCCGTCAAGTAAGGATAACTATGCTTCTCCCACTTCCGTTCTTTCACTATATGTTCCTTTACTATTGAGTGATTTTTCCACCCTAAAACCTACAGTACAAAGATGAATGAAAAACCATGATTCATGTCACTCAGGTCTTGGTCCTGATCTTAAGAAGAATGTTTTCAGCATTTTACCATTAGTATTGTTATTGTTACAAGTCTTCTTTTTTGTAGATACCCTTTATCAGATTAAGGAAATTCTCTTTTAGTCCTAGATAATTAAAAGGGTTTTTGGGTTTTGTTTTGTACCAGGGATTGAACCCAGGGGGCACTTAACCACTGAGCCACATCCCCAGTCCTTTTTTACATTTTATTTTGAGACAGGGCCTCACTAAGTTGCTGAGGCTGGTTTTGAACTTGTGATCCTTCCGCCTCAGCCTCCCAAGCCACTGGGATTACAAGCATCACCACCATGCCTGGTGATTTTTGCTTTTTTTTTAACGTTGTATTTTGCCAAATTATTTTTCCCTTTTCATTTGGCAAGTTACATTAAATAGCTGTCAAACAGCTAACAAATGCTGGGGATATAGCTCAGCTGGTAGAGTGCCTGCCTCACAAGCACAATGCCCTGGGTTCAATCCCCAGCACCATCAAAAAACAAAACATGGCCATGATATTTTTTTGTTACTTTTATACATTATATGTAGATATGTATGTTTCTTAACTTTCCAATTACATTTTTATTTTAAACTTTCTAATTATCTTTTTATTTTAAAAAGCTTTGAATTGAGGCACTTTTTTTCATGCCATACAATTCACTCATTTGAAGTGTATAATTCAATAGTTTTTAGTAAGTTCAAAGAATTGTGTAATCATCACAATCCAATTTTAGAACTTGTCTATCAACCCCCAAGGCCTCTCCTCCCCATTTTTAATCAATTCCATTTCCACCTATGACCCCAGGCAAACACTAATGTGCTTTCTCTATATATAGACTTGTCTTTTCTGAACATTTTACATAAAGGGAATTGTATTAAGGGGATGAGACCTTTTCCCAGGCCAGACATCGCCCCGATCTCCTGAGAATTGCCTCCTCCTCCTCCCTGGTTGATGCTGAGTAGCTCTTGGGCTAGGAGAGGAGACAAGTATTAAGAGAAATAACCTGCCCCAGAGTGGAGGAGGCTGACCTTGGAGAAAAGCCCCTCATTCTGTACCTATTCTGTGCCAGCTCCTTGACATACCTGATTTCATCCAATCTGTACAACAACCCCAAGAGGATGATGTTGTCCTGAGAACACTTGAAGTGGCTTTCCCAAGGCACTCTGCTAGCCAGGAGCAGAGCCAGGATCTGGATCCACCTCTTCATAGCTCTTAGTCAGGGAACCTGACTTCTGTAGGAAACAATGTTTGATCCACTTGGAGCACCCAGAAAAGCTAGGGGGGTCAGGGGACAGAGCGTGGACACTCTTTCTCCTACACCCTTCTGAGCCCCTATGCTTGGTATAGGGGACAATGAGGTGGCACAGTGGGCCTGGAAGCAGAGAGACCTGGGTGTGAATCCTGCTCCACCATCCTTCCAGTGGAGTGTCATTGGGGAAGTCACTTGACCTCTAAGAAGTCCAGTGTCCTCATCAGAAATTCACAGATTCTCACAGGGCAATTATGAACATCAATTACCATCCCACCTGAAAAACACCAAGCAGTCCTGACCTACAGCAAGTTTTTGTTAATTTCTAGCTATTCCTGTTACTACTATTGCTACTATTCTAAACCTGGATTCCTGCTAATTATATGACCATAGCAAATCCCTTTTTCTTCCTGGACCTCAGTTTCCTCATTCTTCTAATGGGGATTCATATAACTCCAACTTCATTGGGTGGATTTAAAGAGCAAACATTGAAAATGTAAATATTAGTTTATTTTCTCTTTTCTTCCTCTGTCTTCTAGAAGTTCCAAAGAAAAAAGGATTATCTTAGTAGCTCTCGTGGTCAGGGGGGCGCTCCTAACTGAAGGAGTTGAGCTGGCTCAGATGTGATGAGCTTTGGACCACCCAGGACCAACAGTGTAGAGGGGCTGTGATCTGGAAGTGACAAGGTCCCCAGCCTGGGGCCCTTCATAGGGAGCTAGCTGAGGACCCAGGAGTCCCAGAACAGGTACAGAGAGAGCCTTCAGGTACAGGGCCAGCATGTGCACAGGGGCACTTTAAGACACAGTATGTTTGACTGGCTACCTTCTGAAGGTTCATTGATTCATAAGGTGTTCTCAGAAGTACTTAGTGAGAGCTTTGTGTGTCCTGGTTTCTTTGCCTCCTCAGAACTTAGACTGAACTGCAGATGCAAGATAAGTCAAGCCACTTACAATCCTACAAATGGGCCACATTCCAAAATGTCGTTTGTAAATTGGCGCTTGGTTATCAGAGTCATTTTTTCTTTGAGGAAAACAAAAAGACGTATGATGTTCTATACTATACATGGGTTCCTATACCATTCATAGAAAAATATGAAGCCCATTATATATAATTATATATAGATGTATATATTTATATTGAAAAATTGTAGGTTTTAGCAAGAGGGACTGCTTGCTAGTGGTTAGTGAGTCGTTGACTTTGTGAAAAGGGTCAAATAAAAAAGAGAAAAATGGAAAAATGATATTGCATATTTAATGAATGAACTTGAACAGATTGCCACTGGGAAGGGGTCACTTTTTATTGGGTTTGTCTGCAAATGGATATCACTGATGTTGATACTCATTGTGTGTAGTTTTATTCCCACTTCTGTCTCATTTTATTTTGGAGACAATTCCAGCTGCACGTCTAGTTTTGAGTGCAGTAAAATAGAATCAGCAAATCATGTTTATTTTTTCTCCTTTTCCAGTATTTTTGGTTTTTATTTTCCTGTAGCTGCAAAGTGTATCAACTCTTTCTGTATATTGTCTTTTTGCTGGAAAACATTGTTTTTTGAGGCAGGGCACGGTGGCACTGGCCTATCATCCCAGCGGCTCAGGAGGCTGAGACAGGAGGATTGCAAGTTCAAAGCCAGCCTCAGCAAAGCCAGGCACTAAGCAACTCAGTGAGACCCTGTCTCTAAATAAAATACAAAATAGGGGGCTGGGGTTGTGGCTCAGTGGTAGAGCACTTGCCTAGCATGTGCGAGGCACTGGGTTCAATCCTCAGCACCACATATAAATAAATGTCCATCTACATCTTTAAAAAGTTAAAACATAAATAAATTTTAAAAAAATACAAAATAGGGCTGGGGATGTGGCTCAGTTTTTGAGTGCTCTTGAGTTCAATTCCCAGTACCCCCCCCCCCCAAATTTATATGGTGAATAAAATTTTTATAAAAAATTTTTTAGAAAAATTGTAGGAAAAAACATAGCTCAAAAAACTCCCTTTCTTTGTATCTGATTCAAAGTGAATAGTGCATAATTATTTGTATACAAATATTGTAGACAAAACTTTTTTAAAAAAAATCTGTTGCCTTACTTAATTTTGGAAGTTGATGCTTGAATTGGATTAAAGGAAGAAAGGGTGGTTGATGGTGACGTTTGTCGCAGCACATAGAGGGTCCCTGACAAGGAAGCTGAGGGCCTCCCTCATGCCAAGTGGGGAGCTCAGACCAGAGCAGAGATGAGGTTAAAAAGGTGTGGTGGGCCGGGCTGGTGGCGCACGCCTGTAATCCAAGCAACTTGGGAGGCTGAGTCAGGAGGATCTTGAGTTCAAAGCCAGCCTCAGCAACTTAGCGAGGCCCTAAGCAACTCAGTGAGACCCTGACTCTAAATAAAATACAAAATAGGGCTGGGGGTGTGGCTCAGTGGCCAAGTGTCCCTGAGTTCAATCCCTGGTTCCAAAAAAAAAAAAAAAAGGTGTGGTGGGCCATGGAAGAGAGCAGGCCCATCTGGATGCCTCCTGGACAGGGCAGAGCCCCAGCACAGTGGCCGCCAGCTACACAGTGGGGTCTGGCCTAGGCCAAGGCCCAGAGTCAGAGCCTAACTTGTAAAGGTGAGACGGCACCAGGCCCTCAGCTGGTTTCTGTTCACGCAGTGTGGTGGTTGCCCACTCCCTCAAGTTCCACAGGGAAGAGGACACTGAACAGAGGCCACAAAGCCAGTGTGGGGAGTCCCAGCTCACCCAGCCTTCTGGGCCTGCCTCCAGCTGCCTGGATCTTTTCATTCCCTGTGACTGGTCCCCAAATGACCCTGCCACTCGGGTATGCTGGTGCCCCCAGAGAGCAGGGGAAGGGAAAGGAAACAGGGTGGCTTCCTCTCGAGGTTTAAGAAGGCTCCACCTTTTGCTTCTGATAGGCCCAAGTGAGCCCCTGTAATAGATTTTGGGATGAATTATTAAATTCAGATTTTTCAAGAACTAAGTTTTAGGTAAAAACGTGTGAGGCACTGGGTTCGATCCTCAGTACCACATAAAAACGAATAAATAAAAGCAAGGTATTGTGTCCATCTACAACTAAATTTTTTTTTTAAAAAAAGAACATCTATAAGCAAAATGAAAGACAAAAGATGAACTGCAAAGCACAAATGCGGCTCATAGCACAAAGGATGAATCCTCTTAATCTGAGAAAAGCTTCTAAAAACAGAGCAAGAAAAGATGGTCAATCTAACAGGGAAAAAAAGAGAAGAGACACAAAAGGGCAGTTCACAATTCACTTCATTCAAAATAATAAATATAGATGAAAATTATTCTTGGCTACAGCTTTTTACCTAACAGATTGGCAAAATTCCAACACATTCTGTTGGCAGATTTGTGGTGATGCAAAGCATTCTCACCCATTGCCGATGGGAAAGCAGAACTCTGTGAGCAGCGATTTGACATCTATGAAATTTGCAAAGTCATTGACCCTTTGATCCCACACCTGCTTCTAGGAATTCATCCCCTGACTTGCACAAGCTTGAAATGGCACAAACACAAGGTTAGTTCCTGCAGTCAGAGCAAAGGGTAACAGCAAAAGATGGAAATCACCTGCCACCATTAAGTGGGAATTGGTTAACTACTCTGTGGGTCAGGCAAAGAAAATAGCGACCTTGGTACTTCATGGAAAGGTGTCTCATGTATAGTAATAAAACTAAGGTGTAAACTAGTAATAAGAAAGGAGAACCCGAGAACAAATATTTGTGTTATCAGTATTTACAAGAGAGGCAGGAAGGATACATAAGAAACCAAGAGAAATGTTTATTAGAGGAGAGCAGCCGTTCTCCAACTTCAGCGTGGGTTGCCATCACCTGCAGGGCTTGTTGAAACACACTTTGCTGGCTCCTGCCCTGCAGCTTCAGATCCAGGAGGTCTGTGCTAGATCCTCAAACACAACTTTTTTCTTTTTTTTTTTTTTGGTACAGGGGATTGAACCTTGGGGTGCTTAACCACTGAGCCACATTCTCAGTCCTTTTTATTTTTTATTTTGAGACAGGGTCTCACTAAGTTGCTTAGGGCCTTGCTAAGTTGCTGAGGCTGGCCTTGAACTTGTGATTCTCCTGCCCCAGCTTCCTGAGTTGCTGGGAGTACAGGAGTGGGCCAGCACACCCAGCTCAAATGTGCATTTCTAACAATTTCCCAGGGGTGTTGATGCTGCTGGTTAGGGAATGAGATAGACCAGACAGAGGTGCTTGTGAATTTGTTATCCACTAAAAAAAAAAAATCTAAATTTTAACAAACATTATTTAAAAAGATGAATATTCAATAAAATAACCTGTTCTTCAATCACTCCTTTTTTATTTTTAAATTTGTTTTAATTATTTATACATGACAGTAGAATGCACTTTGATACATCATATATAATAATTTCTTATTCTTCTGGTTGTACATGATGTAGAATCCCACAAGTCATTTCAATAACTCTTTTTTTTTTTTACTTTTAGCAATTTTATTGTTAATTGACATACCTGCAAGCAGCATCAGTCATTCCTTGCAATTTCAAGATAACAACAAAAAAAATGTAAAAATTGGAAGAGGATCTTTCTGTTGCTTCAAATGTGTTTCTCTTCAATCACTCTTAACGCCCTTACCTAGGTTTATATTTTTTTATCACAATTATTATTTTGCCTAAAGTTATGTTACTTTGTGTGCTTTCTGCTCCATCTCCACTGTGTTGCTAATACTGATATAGTGACTGGCACTAGTAGGTACTCAAGAAATAACTGTTGAATAAATTAAGTGGATGAATGAATTCTCTTAGTATTCACTGGACTGGTGACTCTCAATCATCTGGGGAGCTTTTAAAACAATGTCCCCACCAAATCCCCAGGTTTTATTTGTTTGGAGGCGAGGCCCAGCACTTTTCCTACATCACCATGGGGCCTGGTTCTGAAGCCCTTTCTGATCTGGAGACCCCGGCACCCTGTCCTCTCTCTTTTCTCTTTAGGTTGCCTAAAGATCTAGAAGCCTAACTAAAAATCTAAGTGGCCAAGGCCCCGGTTAGCTAAGGAGAATTCCAGGGGTCCAATGATGGAACCCAAAAGTCCACAGCGGCATCAGCCTTAACTGCCTTCATGAAAGTTTTCCCCACCTTGGGGCAGGGCAGGCAGTGAGCCTGCAGGCTGGTCCCCCACTTAGCTCTGCGGTGAAGCTGTGGGGTCAGGGTCTCAGGAGGGTCAGGGTGGGACTCACCGTCCTAGCCTGCTGGCCCACTGGCCGCTCACAGGCTCTGTGGCTTTTGTCTCCCACCTCAGTTTCCTCCCTTGTAGATTGGGGTGTAAGGCCTGCCTCTTGGGGCTCCTGGAAGACTCACACGATGATGAGCAACACCCACTACCCAGTGCGGGTTCGTTACTTCTTGGATTTTCATTTTAGTTGTTTCATCAGCTGTTTCCATAGCCCGCCTCCCCCACCTCTGTTGATTTATTAAGTAATAGTTGTAAAAGTTTATAACGGGTCACGAATTGGCGGCCCGCACCCTTGTTTTGATTGGCCTTCAAAGTGACTTACAAAAACCTGACTGACTTGCCAACATTTAAAAATTGTGGATCTTACATAAAAACCTGGATTTGTGGCTTCATTAGAAACATCTGTGTGACCACAAATACCGGGACTGAGTCAGCTGCGAGTTCCCACGGCTCCCTGCCGCCTTCAGCCTCCTTGTCCCTGTCTTCTGGGGCCCCCAGCACGGAGGAGAGCTAAGGTTAGGCCCCTAGTTTGTAAAATGCTTTCATCTACTTCATGCCATTTGGTACTGACTCTTTACAGAGGTGTTGATATTGTCCCCATTTTATAGGGGAAGAAACAGACTGAAATGTTAGTGACTTACTCAGGGTTACTCAGGGTGACAAATAACAGCAACAGTAATCAATAGCTCATATTTGTTGGGTATTAATATGTTCCAGGCCTATTTTAAGTACTTCACAGGTTTTCATTAATTTAATCTTCACAACAATTTTACTAGATATTTTCATTATCCCTTGTTCTCAGACAAGGAAATTGAGGTACAGAGAGGCTAAGCAATTTCCCCAAGGTCAAACAGCTGGAAAGCTCTTAGCCCAAGCCTTCTGAGTCCTAATCTACACTTGTCCTGTTATTTTTCCTTCTTTCCTGCCCCTTTTTTTCTTTCTTATTAAAATAAATTTTTATGTTTTTAGTCATTCAAAGAAGAATGCACCCCTCTAGGGACCATGAGGCTTCTCAGTAAGAGGTCGTTAGAAAGAATTTACAGGATTTAGGTTCATATTAGATGTTTGGGAAGGGATTTAAGGAAGCAGGACCTTTTTCTGGATTGGATATTGTCAGGAACAAGGAGAAGTCTTATGACTGAACATTCTTCACAAATCTCTCTAGAAGGCAGGAAGACCAGACCAGACCAGACCTGTTGCTGGTAAGGCTGCCACCGTCACCATTAGCCAGGGTTCTGGTTTGCCCAAGTGACCTTGTTTTTTCAGTACTTATACAAGCTGTGTGAACGATCTGGCTTCTGTCTCACTTCATCAGGCCACTTTCTGAAGGCCGGGGTTTGCTTGTCCCTCTTTTAAAGTGTCCGAGGGCTGGAGTCCAGTGTCAGCATGGAAATAAGAAAGAGTATTTCTTTTGTACCTCTGGCTTTTCAATAGCCCCCCAACCTGCCATTTCCAGATTTGAATCAGGTAAACCCTGAACCAAGCTGGTCAAGGCCAAAGTGCAGAAGCAGCACTTCCAGGAGCTTTGTCCAGAAATTAATTTCCCTCTCGCGCATGGCCAGGTGATCCTCATTTTCACAGGGAAGACTGTGCATTCATCCTGAATGACAGGTCTACCCAGTGCTTGCCACCGCCTCAAGGGTCATATTAAAAAAATCCACCAGGGCCTTGGTCCTGGTTCAAATTTTTCTCTACACACAACTGTATAGTTTGAACATCTTTCATTGGTATCCCCGCACCCTTTGGGCTTTCACAGCCCCATGTGTCCCTGTGTGCCACACAGAGTTGTACCATAATGTACATATGCTTCAGAACATCATGTTGTAGGTGATAGATATGTACAATTTTACTGGCCAATGAAAAATAGGCTATTTCCCAGCTTCTTCATATTAACCTATTCCACCTTAAAACAAGTGCCTTCTGTGATTTCCATGATCCCAAGACCTTTGCTCAGATTTAGCAACAGACTCTGAATATACATGATACCTGTCAATCTGCTAGTTGGGCAAGTGTTACAGAAGTCAGATTATCTGGGACACCGTCCCTGCTCAGCCCCTGGACAGCTGTGGCCTTGAGAAAGTCCCATAACCCATTAGAGTGTTCAGTTTCACCTGTAAAATGGCTCTGTCGACTCAGGGTGCCTGTGAGGGCCGCTGAGGTGCCTGGTCCTCATAGGTGAAGCCACTGCTGCTGTTATTCTTAAATCCCTTAAGGGTGAAAGCAAACATCTTGAAGGTAAGGCCCACCTGAGGTTTCACAGGGTCTTCCTGGCTTTTAAGACAGATTCAGTGGTTTGTGGGATGAATTCAAGCCAAGAACTATGTCTCTATTTGAAATTCACTTAATGTTTACAGGATCCCAGCCTGTGCCAAGTTCTTAGTTAAGTTCTGGGGTTACAAACATGTGGGGGACAACTTTACAGGGAAACAGGGTATAAACAAAGTAATTCCTATACAGCCGGGACATCATTGGAGGAATGCAGGGGGCAGAGGGGGCCTAGAGGACCTCTCTCTTTTCTAAAATAGGCAAATCTGTGGACCCCAGCTTCCAGTTAGATTTTGTATTTTGTAGATTTCTTCCCTGCCATATCTTCCACACCTAGAATAGAGCCTAACATGTAGCAAAAACACAAGGAATATTGAAAGACTGTAGCAGAGGAATCCCATTGCCAGCTGTCAGTACCCCACAGAGCCTGTAAATAAGCGAATTGGTCAATTCATTAGCATAAAGATGAGGACCTACTATGCAGGCCCAGTGATGGGGTTTCTGTTTAAAACAGCTTACGTTCAGTAAGAATACTGGCTGACAAAAGCCAAATACAGGATGTGCACAGACAGAGTCACTTGCCAAGAAAGTTACTTTTCCCCTTAGAAATAATCAGTGATCCACTTGTAATATTTACAATATCGACTAAAAATTGAATCAAGCCAGTTTAGGAAGATTATTATTTTATTATTTAAATTTAAAGGTTTATGAGGCAGGAAGATTTGGAGTCTAAAAATTTTACAATGAGAACCCAAGACAAACTGCAGATTGGAAGAATTCCCTGGAAAAATATTTCCATTTTTCTAGAAGGGGCTCACTGGGATCCAGCAATGATGAAGTTTAACATGTTTCTTTTCTTTCTTTCTTTTTTTTTTTTTTTTTTGTACCAGGGATTGAGCCGAGGGGTG
>JAJEJO010002806.1:57927-73022 GCA_020662805.1 Glaucomys volans
TTACTAAGGGCCTCGCTAAGTTGCTGAGGCTGGCTTTGAACTCTTGATCCTCCTGACTCAGCCTCCCAAGTCGCTTGGATTATAGGCGTGCGCCACCATGCCCAGCTTGAGACAGGGTCTTACTGTGCTGCATAGGGCCTTGCAAAGTTGCTGAGGTTGGCCTCCAACTTGTGATCCTCCTCCCTCAGCCTCCTGAATCACTGGTGCCACAGTGCCAGGCTAATCCTACTATTTAATCCTACTATGTAATCCTACATATTTATACAAGAATGTTTTATAATTCTATTATTATTTACTAAATGCCACTATTAACTATCCCATCAATGTTTTGTTAAGACAATAGCATTTATGTGACAAAGTACTAAAACAGATATTTCAAGTAAATATCTTTTTCATATACATATATTTTTCTTTTTCATGTATATATATTTGGAGGGGTGTACTGTAAAGCACCCAGGGGTGCTTTACCACTGATCTGCATCCCAGCCATTTTTAGTTTTTTATTTTGAAACAGGGTCTCGCTAAATTGCTTGGGGCCCTGCTAAATTGCTGAGGCTGGCCTTCAACTTGCAATCCTCCAGTCTCAGCATGGGATTACAGGCGTGTGCCATCATGCCTGACTTTTTCAAATTTTAATGTTAAAGTAATTATGTACATATGTATATATGTACACATATACATGTGTGTGTCTGTGAGTATCTTGAGAGAGGGAAAGTCTTAGCACATTAACAACAATGGACTGAATGTATGACAATGATTATAAAGGAGCTGAAAAATTCCTATCACCTAATGCAGGTGTGGTGTTAAACTGTCATAGCACATGTGACTCATGTGTCTGTGGTGATGCTAATTGTAAACACACCCCCTGTGTTGCTGTTGGTACAAAGCAGAGCCTATACAATTACATGCAGTACAAACTGCTTGATACAGATAACGAAGGGCTGTGTTCCTGGGTTATGTATTTGCAGGCTTTCTACCACTGTTTTAGACCCAGACATGAGGCTGTCACTGTCAGTGTGACATGGCATATGTTTTACATAGGACTTGGGTTTTGGGAGTAGAAGGTATACAGTTTAATGAGGAACTTGATTTGCTGAGAGGTGAGGTCACCTTCTTTGGGATTATCCCCAAACACCAGGCTGTGTGCCTCCTGCCACCCCACCACTTAACTTACCAGCAAGAGCACAAGCTCCATCACCAGGATCTCTCTGCTCTTACCACGACATGATTAAAGAAACAAGACCAAAACCCAAAATGAAACAAAAGCCACCTTGATTCATGATTCTGCCCCTTTTTGTTTTAGGAAAACAGATTCCTCACCATCATTTTCAGAATGCACCTGGAAACTGAGCTGTACACATAGCTGCTAGCCCTGGATGGCCTCCAGCAAGGAACCACCTGCATCTCATCATGGAGAGTGTTCCTTCAGCTCAACCACCTGAGCCTTCCTGTGTGTGGGTATCTGGCTGGGCCTCAGGGCTGCAAAGCTATAGAGCTCCTGCCTCCAAACAGCCTGCTGAGCTGAGCCTTAACTGATGAAGAAAGTGACCAGATGCAGAAGGTCAGAGAAATGATACCAAATGAACCAATGAAAGTGACCAGGTGCAGAGAAATGATAACAAATGAACCAAAAAATGGAAACAGTGCAAGGTACTGGCCAGGTTCAAGAACCATCTGGAAACTCTTTACGTCTTCTGTGGTTCTCCACCTTGTGCTATCTTCCTGTGAGTCCACACGCATAAAGGGTGGAAGAACGGGCCTGGGCACTGTGTGGCTGGTGGGGATCCCACCAGCAGTAGTCAGTGTCTGACATGCCCAGGTGGTACTGCACCCTCCTGCCGCCACTACCCACCAGTGGACAGACCCAGCCAGTTTGTGCCAGACTTGCCCTCTTTTCTCTAAAAAAGAAGGTACTGCAAATAATATTTGTTTGTTGTCAAAAACTGAGAAAGGGCTGGGGATATAGCTCAGTTGGTAGAGTGCTTGCCTTTCAAGTGCCTTGCAAGCACAAGGCCCTGGGTTCAATCCCCACAACCACACACACACACACACACACACACAAAAAAAATAAAAAAGAAGGCAACTAAGAAAAAATTAAGTAGAAAGTCCCTACAATACAATACCAAGAAATTCCTTTTTGGTTTGTACTCCCATTTTTCTAGGTCAAAATATTTTTTCTTTTTCTTTCTTTTTATGCAAAAGCCAACATATTACTTTTTCTTCTTATGATAAGATTTGCCATTGTAACCAATTTTAGGCAGACAATTTTGTGGCATTAAGTACATTTACATTATTATGCAACCATCACCACCATCTACCTCCCGAACTTTTTCATCTTCTCCAGCTGAAACTCTGCCCCTTGAAGCCCTAGCTCCCCACGCTCCACCCCAGCCTCTGGCGACCACCATTTTGTTTTCTGTCTCAGTGAATTTGACCACTCTAGGAACCCCCTCTGAGTGGAATCATAACAATATTTGTTCTTTTGCTTCTAGTTTATTTCACTTAGAAAAACATCCTCAAATTCATTCACATTGTCAGAATCTCCTCTCTTGTTCTGGTTTAATATTCCATTGTATGGTTATGTCACATTTTACACACCCACTCATCTGTCAGTGGACACTTGAGTTGATTCTACCTTTAGCTAGCTATTGTTCATATATTACTTTTTAACTTATGGACATCTTTTCAAATGAATAACTAATTTCCCCCAAGGCCTTAATAGTGCATCACATACCTGTTCCACAATTCAATTAGCTAATCCCTGAGGGTCAAGAATTTTATTGTATTTTATTTATTTATTTTTTTTGCTATTGTATGCATTGCTAGAACAACAGTGTCCTTGTGAATAACATCTTTGCATGGCTGGTTGATTATGACCTTCAGACAAAAGAGTACTGTGCACCTTTTAGGCCTTTGGTTTCCATTGGGCTGCTGCATAGACACCTCTCAAAGCCAGCCTGCCATGATACCTAGCTGACTGTAGCAGACAGATTTGAGCACCTCGGGCTCCTGTAAATAAGGCTGGCCAGGCCTTATACCTGCTAACCTTCATGGGGTTCTTGGGTGTGCATCCCCTTGCAACGGGAAGGCTGAACTGAGCCTCTGAGCCATGTACAAAGGGGTCTTCACCAGAGAAAGTTTGTTAAGCAAAAAATATGCTCAAACTAGCTCAAACAAAAGGTGGAGGGAGATTTATGAAAAGGGAAATGGAAATGCCTCCAAGAAGCAGAAGACCAGGCCAGTTGGCCTCACAAGGGTGAACCAAGAACTGGAAAACCAAGAAGTCAGATTACTTCTCCACCTCCGGGCCATCTCTTCTCTTATACCTGCTTCTCTCTGGGCATCACCTTCACTATTCTCTCCCTATGCATAGGCCAGACTATTTTCCTCCAACATGCTATGGTGGACCCCAGACTCCAGGCCCAGAGGCTCCTGACCTCTCATATCATAGAGGTATAGTGGTCTCTGGGTCTCAAGTTCAAATTCCTGGAGGAAGGTGGTTCTACCTATGTGTAGCATTCACCTCTAACAAGAGGGGTCACATGGAGAACAAGCCTGCTCCTCACACAGAAACCACCAATGGAGGACGAGGTAGGAAAGATCTATTTCCAGAGGAATCCCATACCTGCCTAGCAACTCTTTCTTGCACTCCCAGGTCTCAGACCTTGATGGGATCCTTCAGACCCTTGCAAACTTGTGATTTAGTATGACTACTCTGTAGGAAGGAAACAGTGCCCTGAAAGGGGGCTGTTCCCTTACAGGCTGAGGGAGGGAGTGTCCGCTGCTGGAGTCAGAGAAGCAGCAGCTAGGAGTCAGAGCGGAGGTCACAGCAACTCTTCCACCTGCAGCAGAGCAGGTGAACAGGCCAAGCGGTAAATCCCCAACTGTTCTCTCCTCCCACCCAATCAGAAGCCAGAGGACAAGGGTAACTAGTGATGAAGTCCACTGGGCTCAGCCTCTTGGGACCCAGAACAGGACAAGACAGGATGCAGAGGGGATGCAGAGGTGGGGTGACTCAATGGAAAATAACCAGCCCAGGTGGTTTGACCACATGTGTTGATGAGCATTTGACCACTGACTTTGTCATTTCACTTCCGAGACTGAGGAGGTGATGCATACTAGAACTTTTATTTGCACACACTTTGGGGAGGCAATGTGGCCCAGTGACAAAGCATGGGTTTTAGAGTCAGTCACACCTAGTTGCAATCCAAGTCTCCCTGCTTCCCAGCTTGATGCCTTGGGCATGTTGGTTTACCTCTCACATACCCAGTGTCTTCATCTGTAACACACACACCCCAAATATTCTTTTGCTTCAAAGAGTTATTGATTGATAGGCTTAAATAAAATTACATAAAGTTGAAGTTGTGAGCCTGAGGCATAATAGGGGCACCAGGGACGGTGATTGTTATAGCCTGGTTTCTCTTCACAGCATTATCTTTAACACAAAACATTTGGAAACAGCCTAGAAATCAAAAATAGGGGAATGATTAATAATTAATGCCTATAGTTCCACCCTAAAAAATACAACCTGAATACAATGGGGAGACAGTAAAACTACATGGGACAAGGTCTCCTGTATAAAGTTAAATGAAAATAAGAAGTCCAAAGACTAGCTTTACTATCTTCTTAAGTATAATGAATAGAAGAAAATTTAAAAAAAAAATATGGATGGTGTGGAGGAAAATGGGACGGGGGATTGGGGAAGGAAAAATAGTAGACTGAGACAGACAGCATTACCCTATGTATATGTAAGATTATATGAACTGTGTGAATAAAATTAATTAATTAATTAATTAAAAAAAAGAAATAATCCAACATGCCTGGTGGAGATCATGGGTATTTTTTAGTTTGTTTCTTTCTTTTGATCATTTTTAGGTGGTTTTAATAGAGTTTATAGAAATATAGTATTAAAATTTACACAATTATTTGACCTTAACAAAAATAATTGCTTTCTATGGTGACTGTATCCATTCTCTGTGGCTACTGTAATAAATGACCACAAACTTGGTGAATTAAAACAGCATACACTGATTCTCTCACGGTTCTGGAGGCCAGAGTCTGGAATGAAGGTGTCTCAGGGCCACACTCCTCCTGAGGCTCTGAGGGACAATGGATTCCAGGCCCTCTGCCCCTGCCTGCTGGCTGCCCGCAGTGCTGGGCTTGTGGCTGTAGTACTCAGTCCCCTCCTCCGTCCTCACCCTGCCTTCTCTTCTGCATCTCTGGTCTCCCTCTACCTTGCTTTTGTAAGAACACCTGTGGTTGGATTTAGGGCCCACCCAGAGAATCCAGGATGACCTTAATTTAATTATATCTGCATAAGTCCTTAACTGAATTGCCTCTGTAGAGACTCCTACTACACAAGGCAACATTCACAGGTTCCAGGGGTCAGGATGTGGACCTGACTTTTTGTGGGGGGAAGCGGGGAGGGCACCATTCGACTCACAAAACAACCACTTAGGAGAATTCAGAAAAGTGAAATCAGAATCAGAAGAAAACAGCAGAACAGATGGTGGTGATGGAGGAAACAGGACAATAACAAATAGAAATATGTGTTGAATGAATGGAATGAATGGAAGGGCATCCAGAAGGAGCTATGATAGAAGTCTGGGCTCCCAGTCTGTCTCCCAGCCTCACCCATAACACCACGGCCTTATTAAATGACTATTATCTTCCCATCACAGTCCTGAAGGTCCCTCTTCACTTCCTGACCTAGTTTTGCCTCAAGCCTGGGTCCTATTTGATAAATGCTTCAAATAATCTGAAAATGAAAATCAGGTGTGTGTTAAGTGTGAAAAGACTGAATATGTAGACCGACCCTGGCCAGACCACAGGACCGGGCAACTCTGACCCTCAGTCTCTGCAGCTCCCAGCCTGGGAGGCCACAGTCTCTGCAATGATGGCCTGGAGCAGCCAGCCCTTGGTCAATGACAATCCACTCTCTCATTTTTTTTTTTTTTTTTTTGCTCCCCACTTACAACATCTGACCAGCCAGATACATTCCCCAACTAATTATGTAAAGATGCCCGCTTCTAGGCCGCACACCTCTAACCCCCTGACTCCAACAGCCTCCATCAGAAGGCTCCTAAACCTCCCTTTTTTTTCCATTATAAAGTTTTCCTGCTCCTTTACCTGCCTTTGGGTCCCCCCAAGAGATGGTGGCTGACTCACTTGCTAAAGCAAGCTCTGAATCAATAGTCTGTCTACTCTCACCCAGGTTATTGCTGCAGTGCAGATGGTCTCTCCATTCTGCTCTGAGTGCACTTAGCCTCATTACCTCTTGGTCATGCCCCTTGCCTATGAAGTTGAGCCATGGCAACCAATGCAGTGCCTGACAGATAGTAGATGCTAAATAAATCTACATCAGATGAATGAAGACCCCTCTAAGGTTTAGGTGAAGTGTGCTGTTGCAGATCCAAGTTCTCAGAGTAAGTCCACAGGAATGAAGCCAGAGAATTACTTTTAGGGAGATTGCAATGAACTCCTAGTTATTCTGAAATTTTTAGAAAATGGAGTTTTCTTGTTAATTGAACTTCTAAATGCCCTCATAGATGCATTGGGTGGTCTAAATGCACTCATAGATGCCCCTCACTGAACAATCCTGAATGCTCCTTAAAGATCCAGATACCATATTATAGTTTTACAAATCCTGTTGTGAAAGTGTGGGTGCCCAAGTGCAGGGCTAGTCACACCCTCTGGCTGAAGCTGGATGGTGCTGGCTATGCAGGCTGCTGGTGCACTAAATACCCAGCAGGAGCTTGTTCTCTTATTATTTATTGCTCATCAGATTGAAGGTAAACCATTCTCATTATCTCCTGTGGGGTTCCTTGATCTTTTGGTTGTTAAGATTGTGGATAAGGCAGGAGGGTCGTGAGTTCAAAGCCAGCTTCAGCAACTCAGCGAGACCCTGTCTCTAAATAAAATATAAAAAAGGGCTGGGAATATGGCTCAGTGGTTAAGCACCCCTGGATTCAATCCCCAGTAGCAAAAAATAAATAAATAAATAAAAAGAAAAAAAAGAAAAAGAAAGAAAAAAGAAAAAACAACGACTGTGGATAAATGGGCTGTTGGATGGTGACAGGGAGAAAGGTCTGAGGCGGCAGATGAGGAAGGCAGCGGGCTGCAGGAAGGAGGCTCAGCAGATGTCCCCTGAGAAGCCGCTCTGCCCACGTGATGCTGGACCACCAGAGTCCTCCAGTTCCTCCAACCACGCAAGGCATGCACCACTTCCAAAGTATGGAGACATGGCTCTTCCTGAGCGTTGCAAAAGTGTTGTTTTTTTTAAATTCAAAACATCCTTTTCAAACTCTGTTTGGCTGTTTTTATAGCCATGTTTGGACAAGCCAAGCAAATGAAATTTACTTAACACTTCCCATGCAGGGCCTTTGGTTGATCACACTGCGTGCTCTGTTTTAAGGAAAATTTGAATCAGTGCTTCAGTAAGAATTCTGCCATGAGAATTAATTTACCACGAAGGACAAGCACTGTCCTCCCTGCCTGCGCCTTTTTTGTTCTCTCCTGCCTTGTTCCACCCATGGTGGATTCTCCTTCCCCAGCCCACCTGGCCTTTCTCTGAGTCTTAGTACATGCTATTCCCATTGCCTGGAAGGTCCTCTCCTCTCAGGCCACCTGGTGACCCAGTCCTCTAAGACTCAACAGGAATTCACAGATACCCCAGAGTATGAATCCCTGTCTCCTCTGGGTGCCCACACTGCCTCTCAGCCCGGCCCTAGCGCTGACTGCATTGCATTTCTGTTCATGGTCTCCCCAAGGGAGATGTTCATGTGGCAAGTCCCGTGGGCTCTTGAAGTCTCAGTTTCCTCATCTGCAAAGTAGGGAAAAACCACTATGGACACGGGGGAAGATCATATGAGCCAGGCAGTGTTTGGTACACAGAAAACATGGACTATTGTAAAGGATTGTCTTGGACATGTACTGGAATGCTCAGCCTTCCCCTCAACTTCTGATGGCTGTCCTGGATGCCACTGTCTACCCCAGCAGGTAGGTGCAAGATATGGGTCTGCTCAAAACCATGGAGAACCTTGAGTTTAAGCACCAGCTGTCGTGGCCGAGATCTACAGTTTGAGATGGAAGCTATCCCAAAGGGGGAATGAAAAGGGTCCTGTCACCGCCCCTCGCTCTGAGCTGGAGATAAGGAGGGAGGGTCTGGAGAAGAAGCAAAAGCTCTGGGTGTAAAAAGGGACCTCTAGACCCCAGCCAGATAGCACCAGAGTCCCGTCCAGATTTCCTCTTTTCCCTTCTCCACCTGCTCTCTGCCCCAGGAAGCCGACCTGTGGATATACCCATGGGCCCCTTTGTCCTGTTTCTAGGTAGATTCAGACAGGACAAAGGAGGCAGGAGGAAAGTGGGGTTGGCTCATTTAACTCCCCTCTACCCTTCCTGCAAGGTCACCGAAGACTGGAAGTATTCTGGTCAGGGTCATGTGACTCTAGTCAAGGTGGCCTTTCCACATGAGTAAACACTGCAGCCCTGATGAAGCAATAGTGATGCCGATGTCACTAGGTAGCTCAGGGATGCTGCATTAGACATGGGTCTCCCACGCTCTGCCCTCACCTCTGCAAATGGGCCCTTTATCAGCTCCCCACAAATCACACAACCTGAGCACAGCCTCTGCTCCCTGCCCCTACCTCTCCTCACCTGGCCAGGAGGAGGAACACATTAATGTTCTCCCTTCAACTTGGGGGAACCCAGGAGGACAGAAAACTTGTTCCTTGCTTACTCTCAGGAGCTTTTAATGAGCTGCTGCCTTACGGATGTGGCTGGCAAGGGTGACAATAGATGCTGGGGGCTATGTGGGCGAAACAGGGCTAGAGATGGTTCCCTAAATCTTCCCCCAAGGTGACCTTAGTTAAGAAAGAAAGAGACAGATAGACAGACAGAGCCAACAGATCTGCTGTGGATGGGCTGTCCGTCGGGAAGTGGCTGAAGTCTTAGAGTGCTATGAGAGTTAATTTTATGCGTCCTTTTGGGTGGGCCACAGTGCCTGGATACTTGGTTAAATTTTATTCTGGATGTTTCTGTGAAGGTGTTTTGTGACTGAGCTTAACATTGAAACAGGTGGACTCTGGGTAGTAGCATACCTTCTATCATGTGGTGGCCTCATCAAGTTAGTGGAAGTCCTTAATGGAACAAAGACAGATGCCCCTGAGCAAGAGGGAGCTCTGCCAGCGGGCTGCCTTTGGACTTAAACTGCATCTCTTCCCAGGTCTCCAGCCTGCTGGCTTCCCACTACAGATTTTGGACTTGCTTCTCCAGAATCATAGAAGCCAGTTCCTTACAATACACATCTCTCTGTCTACACACACACACACACACACACACACACAGGCACGCATGCTCACAAGCGTGCATGCCCCCCTCCGCCTCACCCCCCTTGGTTCTGTTGCCCTGGAGAACCCTGACTAATACAACTACCGTCCCTGCCAGGGAGTCACGACGGGAGCCAATGAACCGCAGCAGACTGTCTGGGGCCTGGTTTGATTGCATGTTTGTCGCCTCTTGGCAGACACGGCAAATAATTCAAGAGGGAGAAGGCAGTTCAACACACAGCAGAACGTTAGCCCTGACTGCTTCCACCAGCCTCTGCCACCATCAAGCCATCTAGTGACATCCTTTCCACCCCCAGCACTTCCCCTCTCATTGCTGCCACCTCAGTCTGAACCATCGCAGAAATCCCTAGCCTGTCACACAAGACCGTTGAGGTCTGACTGCTGCTAACCCCCAGCATCCCTCCTCCCACTCCCAGCTTTGCCCCACCTGTCAGGTGCCGCAGAACCCTTGCCTGCCATTCACACAGCCTGTGCCCCTTCATGCCTCTTTTTCATTCACCTATTGAATCTCTAAGGAAGGCCACTGTGTAGCGTCCTGTGCTAGGCGGACCTCATAGTCCCAGGCCTGGGGGAGCTCAGAGCTGGCAGGGAGAGACAGGCTTGGAGACAGAAAAGGGCACTCACAGGTCAGCAGCACCCTGAGGAGACCAGATGGGCCACAGAGGGGAGGAGAGCAGCACAGGATGAAGGAAGCTTACAGAGGGATGTCGTGAAGTTCCCTTCCCTACTATTCCAGGAAAATCCCAATGTTTTCCACAGTTTTCAAATGGAGTGGCAAACTGGCAAAGAACTGAATGGCACATTGATTCTCCAGGACAAGCATAGTCAGCACACTGACTAGGTCAGGAGCAAGATGGGAGATGCTCTCAGTAATGGGAGCGCCCCACCTCCTGGGATAATGATGATGCTCAAAACAAGAAGTTTGGCTAACGTTTACTGAGCATTTACTCCCAGGCACTTGGCTAACCCAAATAAATTGTCTCCATTTGGTTCTTACACAGCATCCCCACGAGCTGGGTACAGCATGTGTCCATTTTATAGAAAAGAAAGTAAGATGCAGAGAGGTGATGACTTGCTCAAGATCACTGTTGGCAACTGGCGAAATCAGGATTTGAATCCATATAGTCTCACCCACAGCTCATGCACCTAACTGCTAAATAAAACAGTAGCTAAGCTAGAGTCTGGGTGTTAGGAATCTCCAAGCAAGGGGCTGAGAATGCAGGAAACACATGTCCTCACACACAGGGCAGGAGTCACGGCACCATGGCTCAGTGCTCCTGTTCCTTAGGAATATTTCCCATGGAGTGCACTATAGGAAATCACCCACCTGTAATCTCCGTAGCATATTTTTGTTTTCTATATCATGGAGTTTCCCTTCCATTGTAACCAATGACATTTTTTTAATTTATTTTTTGTGGTGCTGGCAATAGAACCACTGCCCCACTGGGCCACATCCCTAGCCTCCGATGACATTTTGTTTTTGTTGTTGTTTTGTTTATTTGTTTTTGCAGTGCTGAGGACAGAACCCAGGAAGCCAGGGCCTTGTACATGACAGGCAAGGACTCTGTCACTGAGCTACATCCCCAGTCCTTTTCGTTCTGAGACAGGTTCTCGCTAACATGTTCAGGCTGGCCACAAACTTGCAATCCTCTTGCCTCGGTCTCCTAAGTAGCTGGGATTACAAGCATGCACCACCTCGCTCTGAATGGATGACATTATTATAAGATATTTAAATATATTTTAAGACACAAAATCTAAATAAAGCTGCCACAATCACTCAGAAATTTTGGTATGTGTAAAGAGCCTTGATGAGGCTAGGCTGGCTGCTCCTGTCCTGGATTTCTGTTTAACCAGCTAAAGTGGCGCCACCATGTGGCTGAACTGTGAACAACATTTGTGACTAACATATACAACTTTGAAATCACATTAGGGTTGATTAACTTTCATTTAAATTGGGGAGAATTGCATTATTATTTTTTTTTTTGAAGTATTTTTCTGGGGCAGTTTTGGGAGAATTAAACCCAGGTTACTTTACTACTGAGTACATCTTCAGTCCTGAGTTTTGTTTTTTTGTTTCGTTTTTTTGAGGCAGACTTGCATGCTGGCCTCAATCTTAAGATCCTCCCAAGTCACTGGGATCATAGGCATGTGTCACCACATCCAGTGAGTTGTGTTATTTTAACTGTGTAGTCATGGCATCAGACTTCATTCATATTTTCTATCACACCATGTCATATTTCCATATTTTAAATTTGGGCCAAATGTGACTCTTCCATGCCATATGGTAAGGACCATGATTTGGGTAAGCCCTGATCATGGGAGTTTAACAGGACCCTGAGAGGAGGATCTGGGGAGACTCCCCAAAGGAGGAACCTTGTGATTTGGGCTTTAAGGGAGGTTCTTATAGGAGCACACATAAGTGGACAACAGAGAAAAGGGAAGAAGGTCCAGGGATATGGAGCAGGACATGACATGCCAGAGTCATAAAGGGAGATCAAAGATTCAGAGATTAGACCCTGAAAGGGGAGCAGAAACAGATGGGTCAGGACCACTCAGGAAGGGCCATGTGTACCCATGGAAGGAGCCTTTGTGCTGTAGGAGTGGAGGTCACTGAAGGACAGGAAGTCCTGTGTTTAGTAGCAGTGTGGGTATTGAACCAGAACAGAGAAGTCACAAGAAACTGAGGAACTAGTTAGAAGACTCCTGTGGAAGTGTCTTATTCACTAATTCCACAAATATTTACTGAATGCCTACTCTGTGCCAGTCACAATCACTGTTTTAGAAACATGTAGGACAACAAAACAAAGACTGCTGCCTTCAGGGAGTTTGCACTCTATTGCAGGGAGACAAGCATCAAACCCAGAAATAATAAAATATACAAAATCTCAGACAGTGGTAGGAGCAGTGGGAAAAAATGAGGCAGGGAAGGAGGACAGAGAATGTGGGGTTGCCATGTTTGATAAGGTGATCAGGAAAAGCCTCAATGAGAAGGTGTGGAAAAGGCCTAAGGGAGCAAGAGAAGGGAGTGTCCTAAGTCCTACAAAGAGGCACTCCAGGCAGAAATCACAGCAAGGTGAGGATGAGATCAGCTCATACCCGGCAGGCTCTAGGACGAGGAAGGAGGCCAGTGTGACTGGAGGAGAACCAAGTCATGTAAGGTGTGTGTGTGTGTGTGTGTGTGTGTGTGTGTGTGTGTTTTATCAGAGAAATTACAAGGGCTAAACTATATAGAACATGGGTTGGTGAACTTTTTCTGTAAAGGGCCAGGGAGTAAATATTTCAAGCTTTGTGGGCTGTATGGTCTTTCTTGCAACTACTCAGCTTTGCCACTATAACAGGAAGGCAGTCACCAATTATATGTAAAAGAATGAGCATGACTGTTTTCCAATAAAACTTTATTTACAAAAAGGACAAAGGATCAGAACTGCCAGTGAATTATAGTTTGTTGACCCCTATGTAGGATATTGGAGGTCATTATAAGGTCTTGATTTTACCCTGAGTGAGATGGAGAGCTGTTGAAGGGTTTTAGGTGAAGAAGGGACACTTTGATGTCTCATTAGGATCACTCTAGGTGCTATGTGGGAAAAGACTATAGGGAGCCACAAGTGGAAGTAGGGAGACCAGCTCCATTACTTGCTCCGGAGAGATATTGGGCAAGTCACTCAACCTCTCTGGTCTTCTTTTCTGACTTTGTAAATTGGGGTAATAGTAATACCTCCCTAATGAAACTGTTGTGAAGAGTAAAGAAATATATGTAAAGCACGTAGAAAGTGCCTGGCACACAGTAAGCATTACGTGCCTTTTTGCCACCTTTATTAATGCAATAATTTAGACAAGACATAGTGATGACTTGAATCATGTTATCTGGTAGAAGTAATAAAAAGTGACCTGATTCTGAGCTTATTTTTCAAGGTAGAGCAAACAGAATTCCCAGATGGAGTGTATGTGGGGTGGAGAGTAACAGAGGAATTCTGGAAGACTAATTTTTTTTTTGTCTGAGTAACTGAAAAAATGAAGTTGCTCTTTACTGAAAAGAGAATGGTTGTGGGAAGAGCAAGTCTGCTTGAGGTTAGGTAATAGAATCTGTAAGCCTAGGTCAGAAGAGAACTTACTGAGAGTACAAGGAGATAAAAAAGAATCATCAAAGATGACTGAGATACGTGGCCATCAAGGAAGATGGGAAACTAGAAGGTGTGGCATCCTGGAGTTCAAGGGAAGAAGGTATTTCAAGGAGGATGTGGTCAAGAGCACCAAATTTGGATAGGTCAAGTAAGTTGAGGATAAGAAATAATCATTTGGGAGCCATGCATGGTGATGTATGCTTATAATCCCAGAAGCTCAGGAGGCTGAGGCAGGAGGACCACAAGTTCAAAGCCAGCCTTAGCAATTTAGCAAGGCCCTAAGCAACTTAGTGAGACCTTGTCTTAAAATGGGCTAGGGATGTGGCTCAGAGATTAAGTGTCCCTGGGTTTAATCCCTGATACAAAAAGAAATAAAGAAGGAAAGAAGGAAAGAAAGAAGGAAAGGAAGGAAGGAAGGAAGGAAGGAAGGAAGGAAGGAAAGAAGGAAAGAAAGGGAAAAGAAAAGAAGGAAGGAAAAAAAGAATAATTTTGTTCAGCAACGTAGGAGATAGTGCAGTTTTGGTTGGTGGGTTAGTTGGGGTGAAAACTGAGTGGGAGCAGGCTTAATAAAGAGTGGGTGCAAAGAATTGCAGGCATAGAGTAGAGACAGATGTTTAGGGGAAAGATGAGAAATGAGGCCATAACCAAGAAAAGTCATGAGGTCCAGACAGAGTTGACAAATGGTACTGAAGCAATCAATGTTAAGGGCCAAGACCAAGGCCTTGGAATGCAGGTGGAGAGAAGAGTAGTCCAAAAGCATTTCCAGTAAAGAGGGCTTGGAGACTGTTGATTTCTGTTGAGCAAGGGAGAAGTCAAGGCTGTCTCCCAGGTTCCTGGTCTGTGTAATGGAGAGGGTGGTGGGGAGTAGCTTCCCTTCGTATGCTTTGGTGGCATCTTGGGCATGCTGTGCTTGCTGCATGCCCCCCACTGTAGTGTGATTATTTGTTTATGAGTCTACCTGCTGTTTGCAAGCTGTTGCATTTCATATTTATTTCTGTGTGATTGGCAGAGTGCTTGGAAGTGTCCACAGAACTGAATGAAGTACCAGGCACTAGAAGGCAGAAATTCAATTGTTTTAATAAGACAGCAATTTCTTCCTTCTTTGCCACACTCTTGAGCAGGTCCCTCCTGTTCTATCTCTTTACATCTCTGCTTTATTTCTGAAGATGTGGACGAAGTCTCATCTGAGACGCCATAACCCAATCATATTTAATACAAAGACATGGTTGGCATTCCATCAGGATCCCAGAGCTGAATAGAACAACCAGTTCACCAGGGCCACAGACAGCTCTTTCAAGTTTCTGGAAATCTTTAAGATGTGGTTGTCCAGAACCTGATGTCTTACAACCCTGTTCCCATGTGACTGATTCTGAGTTTCTTAAGAAGTTTATTCAATGGTCACAAAAATTTGGTGTGCCCAACTGCCTTCACACTCAGAGTCTACTCCATGGACTCCCCATTTTATGCTTTTTAGTACAAGCCAGTCATCCAAGCTCCAGAAAGGCAAAACTTTTCATTAATGAAAGGACCTAACATCTCGGAACATCCCAGAGGGTTTTTTTTTTTTTGGAAGGACAAAAAAGCCTCTGAAATCCAGGTGCATTTGAAGTGTATTTTCTCAGATAGT
>JAJEJO010002806.1:75154-91155 GCA_020662805.1 Glaucomys volans
TTCAATCCCCAGTACCAAAAAAAAAAAAAAAAAAAAAAAAAAGAAGTGTGGCCTGACCCTCAACTTGATGACTTTGTTTTCCCCAGATAGCCTTCCTCTTGCTCTGTTGCTGCACCAGTGTGGCCAGACTTGTGGGTTCCAGTGAGGGGTGATAGGGAATTAGAAAAATAAAGAATCACACAGGCAGATTTTGAAGATAAGCAGCTGGGATCAGGTGGAGTGCTGCTCTCTGATGGAGATGCAGATCTGAAGAGTTACACCAGCAATCTTTATTTATATATGTCTCATTATCAGGTTAAAAATTATGCAAGCATTATTCTTTGTATTCAGGAAAGTTACAGAAACTAGAATATCTATGTGGATTTTCTGCAGTTGCAATCCACAGTTGCAAAGTGCAATGTTGGGAGCTTTGTGTAGCTCTCAAGAAAGTCCATTATTTAAAGTTACTGGTTTGAATTTTGAAAACTTGTGTGGGATTGATGGTGGTGCTGAGGCATGAAAGGCTAGTATGAGTGAGGAAAGGAGAGAGCACATGCAGAGATTTGGTACATAATGGATATTTTTTAACTTGGAAAAATGTGTCTCTCAATCCTCTGGCTTTGGTGAGAGAGTGTGCAGAGAGCAATGATACCAAACAACATATGAATGTTTTTTGCATTCAAAGGACGTCCACATCTGTTGGAAGACTTTCTTTAAGTGAGTTTTGTTCTTAGATGGTTATCTAACGTGGGTTCGTGTTAGGTGAAAAGATACTTGTACTTCCCCTGCCCCTTTGTCAACTGCTGTGAATGCTGTATGGTGTGTGTTTTCTGTCACTAATATGTAAGTGTGGTAACACAAACTGAAGCTGATGGGTTGAGAACATGGACTGAACTTGTGTGCTTCGCAGGAGTACTCGGAAACAGAATTTACCAGTGAGATCAGGTGTCTCAAAGAAGGGTAGAAATTCTAATGTTTTTAAATTACCCATAAGAATGCTGTTGGCTGCAGTTCTGTGTTCTGTGCTTGGATGTTTTTTATAAGAATTGTCAATGTTGGGAATTCTTAAATAAAACTGATTTAAGTTAAAAAAAAAAAGTTACTGCAAAGTAAGCAGGCTCAGGAATAATGGAACTGGTGAAGCATTGTGGTTGCCATAAGAAATCTTCTATTCCCAGGAGCTGTGTGCCTGCCATCAAGGTCAAAGCTGATAGGACTATTGCACAGAACCTCCTCATGCAGGACATTACCACAGCAACTAAGCATCCTGTGCCCTTGCACAGGAACATTCCCAGGCACCAGGCATGCCACAGCCATGAGGTCATCAGAGACCCCCAATCTCAGTCACTGGTCTCCCATCCTCTGTCACCACCATCTGTGACAAGATGATGGCCCTTCATGAATCATGCAGCACTTCGGACTTCAAACACAGCCACCTGGAGACCATCCCACTGCCAACCACACCAAGTGCTCCAAGGGTCTTACTAGGGAACATCTAAGGCAGTGACCTGCCAATCACAGTTCAGGCCTGCTCTTACCACATTTAGCTGAATGAAGAAGCCATGTGAAATAGATGGAAACTTTGAGTCCCTAATGTTACACAGGGACCCTGGTTGCACCCCATCTGGCAAATCCTCAAAAATATGGTGACATATTGACTCTGATTGAATCCAAGAACCTTAGGACCACTGGGCTTAAATGAATGTAAGTGACATTATGGTGACCCTTTAGAAAAGTACATGTCAGTAATGTAAAATTATTCACCACCTTTCTCTGGCTTTGCAGGGAGGCTCTATGCATAGGTGTCTGATTTGAGAACCATCCCGGGTTGATTTCTCTGTTCAAATTCTTAGAGTTCTGGGAACCCCTGTTGGGACCCATATGTATTTCAAGTGATCATTGTGAAGTTTAAATGAAATAACATAGGTGCGGCACCTAGCAGAATTGGACAGTTAATAAATTCTAGTCCTTTTACTATTTGAACTGTTTTTAAATTACAAAAGAAGTAGTCAAAGGAAATAGATCAGCCATCTCTTGTACTAAGGAATCATCTGGGGATCTTGTTAAAATGTTGCTCCTGCATCGGCAGGTCTGGAGTGGTGCTTAAGATTCTGCACTTCTAACAAGCACCAAGTTAGTGAGTTGATTCTAAATGATTGGAATCCAATTAATTCCAATTCACTAACTACACTTTGAATCCCAAAGATGTATTTAACAGTGATCTTAACCACTGTACATTAGAATGGTCTAGTGGGATTTATAAAGTATGCATTTAGGAATTAGAATTTCCAGTGGTAGGGCTTGGGCATTTTTACTTATAATAAGCAACCCAGATGATTCTAGTACTCAGCCAGGGCTGAGAAGCTCTGGCCTAGGGCCTAGAATTCTTTTTCATTCTGATCTCCAGATAATTCCGATTCATTCATCAGCTATTTGTTGAGCTTCTACTGTCTGCCAGGCATTGACCTTGCTGAGGAGGAAAAACAAAAGCACCAGCAGTGAGAGAGCATAGGATAAAGGCTGGACAGAGAGGGCTTTGTATGGGAGCCCGGGATGGGGGAGTGGGGTCAGCCAGTTTGCTTGGTCAAGAGCAGAAGGCTCCCCTGTGCGGGGTGACAGTGGGATAAGACAAGTAGGAGCAACAGGAAGTAAAAATCACATAGCATTCTATAAGTTGGGAACAACTTAAGTTCAGCCAGGGAGGGGAAAGTAACTAGGCTAGAGAAAGATTAGGAACAAGACCATTACGGGGTGCTAAGCTAAAGGGTTTGACCCCTGGTTCTCAGTGCTAGGTTTTTAAGAAGACTGAATGTTGACAAGGAGTAAACACAATAAATCTTGGCTCTCATCATTAACACTATTATGTTTCTATTTTATTATTGCCATGTTTGTGTTTTAGAAATATTATACCGATATGATGGAGAATGGGCTAGCGGGAACCTAGACTGGAAACAAAGAAAGTGGTTTTAAAAAAACCCCACAAAACTTGATTAAATGAATTCAGTTAAGCAATAGGGAAGATATGGAGGAGGTAGATTTTACAGGACTCAGAGGACCTGGTTCCCGCAATAGTTTAAAAACTCACATCTTGCCAGGTATGATGGCACACACCTGTAATCTCAGCTATTTGGGAGGCCGAGGCGGGAGGATTTCGAATTCAAGGCCAGACTGGGCAACACAGCAAGACCTATCACAGCGAGTACTCTACCACTGAGCTACAACCCTAGCCCCTAAGCCAATTTTATAAATAAAGGAAATTGGGGCTCAGAGGTAAACTGACTTATTTACGGTCATGTGACATGTGCATGGAGAAACCCTGTCTGATTCACAGAGGCATTCCTGCTGCATCGGCTCCCACCCACAGGAGCAGAAGGTGGAAACCCTCTATGATCACTGGGAAGGTTCGGGTCCCTCCTCCTGGTTGGTGTGTGGAGTGACCTGGTGTGACCTCAAAGGGACCCAGAGTTCAGCCCTTGCTATCATTAGCTCCACATCCCCAGAAATGAAAATTTTGAGGAGCTGGAGTCCCCGACATCAGGATTCTGAGACAGTTTTGAGAAGCACCACATCTGGGTCCCTGCTTTCTCCAACAAGGTCTTGGAGCTGAATGGGTCTGAAAGCAGCAATGGAAGGATAGATATTGGGGCTGATGGGGGGTGGCGATGTTATCTTGAACCACCTCCGCTTTCATCTCTGTTTCAAAGACATGTCCCTTTCTCCCACTCTCCCCCTTTCCTCCAAGACATTCTCCATCAATTAATTTCTTCCTCTCTCTAATCTCTACCTTCCTATGGGCTCCCTCCTGGAGGACTTCACATGTGCTCCAGGCTCACCCACTCTTAAAGGGCCCCTCCATCTCAGCGGTGTCTTTCTCAAGCTGTGTTCTGTAGTTGACCAACTCTGCCACCCGTGCCTCACAGAGGAAGGAGAAAGTTTCCATCTGATATTTGCTTGTAATCTGACTAGGCTCTCTGATTATCCTGAGTCCAAAATTGACCTTCTAACTTTTTATGACTCCTCTGATGGATAACGACTTTCAAATGGGTCCCGGTGGTCATGCTATTGTCCCTCTGATGTTTTGTGGACCGTTTCTATGTAAATGTAGCTGTGTAATGCTACATACTTCAAGGGATAGTGTATCAATTAAATCTGTTAACTGCTACTAGTGGAACAACCCAAGTCCACTGGCTTAAACATATGATACAAAAAGACAGAGATGATACTTATTAACCTACTTGCCTCATAGGCAAGAAATCAGGGGAAGGTACTCGAAGGCTGCAGCGACTCTTCTACAAAGTCTCCAGTATTCTAGCCTCCTGTCTTTCATGCTGCCCCCCTTGACATGTTGATATGGTGTCCCTGGGTAACTTCCAGATAGAAAGAAACAGGAAGAGGTAAAGAGGTAAAAATAAGGTCTTACCTGTCAATTTTTTCACTCTTTATCAAAAACACAAAAGTTTTTCCGGAGTTCACACCCTGATGAATTCTGCTTCCACCTCAGTTTACATGACCACCCCTGACTAAGAAGCCGAATGTTCAGGATGGGCTGGGTCCATCAACCAAGGTCTGTCATCCAACGGACTATTTCATATTTCCCCATAAATATGGGGAAGATTTTGTTTGCAGATTAGTTGAGTAGAAGAGAAGTTATAATTACTGATGCTTCAGATGTCAGAACCTGTATTAAGTACTTTTCTTTGGTACTGGGGATTGAACCTAGGAGTGCTTAACCACTGAGCACATCCCCAGACCCTTTTTTATTTTTTATTTAGAGACAGGGTCTCACTTAGTTGCTTAGGTCCTTGCTAAGTTGCTGAGGCTGGTTTTGAACTTGTGATCCTCCTGCCTTAACCTCCGAGTCACTGGGATTATAGGTGCATGATACTGTGCCTTGCTGTATTAAGTATTTTTAATACAGCATACATCCTGTGAAATAAAGATTATTGTTTCCCTTTACAGATAAGGAAACTGAGGCCCAAAGAGGTGGAATAACTTATTCAAGCCTGAAGAAAATTATTTTTATGTTAAAACATAGATATGCTATGACCCAGAACAAAAATCTTCACTAATTTTAGAGATCAAAATTGGTGACTGCACAGAAATCCCATGTGAGCTGTGCCTTGAACCGCATAAAGGAATACTTTCCTCACTCACTAGGGGTACTTCAGTGGGAAAGGAAGAACAGTCCTATCTGCCACCATGTTGGGATAGCAAGATATATACCCCAAAAGTGAGCTTCTGATACAAGACTTCAGTCATGATACCATCAAGAATGTGAGGATGTCTCAAGGTGCCAAGTGGCAGATGAAGGGGAATGATGGGAGGTGCTCTGTGTGGGCAGGAGAGAGCAGTTAGTTATGAGAGCTGCAAGGGTTGGTGGGTAGATGGAGTTTTGAAAGGAAGATAAGAGTTGTATAAGTGAGGAGGAGATAGCAAGGGTACTCCAGGTGATGAGAAATATGTGACCAGATGACAGAAGCCAGAACAAATTTGGGGAATTTCAGGGTGAACAAAGAGACAGCCTGGCTAGAGGAAACGGGTCCTGAAGAAGGGAAATCAGAAGGAAGCCTGGAAGATCATGAGGATGTCCTCTGAGATCCAATCTCCTTTTCCTGTCACCCACAAGTCAGGGGTCACACAGACATTCTCTGGGCAGACCCAGCTGCGTCCTAAAGGAGTTGGTTACTTGATGTCTTCTTCAACTCAGTCTGCTTCCAGATGAATCCCAACATCCTCACCCAGAGTCTTTTCCAGCCCCACCTTGACTTAAATGTCACATGCTACTTCAGGAGGAAGATCCAGGAAGTGACCAAGGGAGATAACAATGCTTGGGAAAGGCTCTTGCTGTTTTAAATAAAAAGACCAGTATCAATTAGGCCCTGGACAAGTGGGCCAGGGCACATAAGGAGGGGTGGGGATGGGGAAAAATAGTGCAGCCACCTCAGCCCAGCTCCTCATCCCACAGCTGGGCTCACAGCTGGACTGATCCTTCTCCTCAAGGGGTTAGGGGAAGAGGCATCTCAGTCTGACAGCCAGGGTCCCTGAGTGCAGGCTTTTCCATCCTTTTCCAATATGCAAAGAGGCTAAGTAGCATCCTTCCTTTCTCCCATCTACCCAACAACTCTACCATTTACCTTTATGTGTCATCTCTCTCTCTTGGTGTTATAGCCCTTTTCACCTGTCAGTCACCCACCCATCATCTACACCTGCTAATAGTCTGTATCCATCCAACCTCTTCCTCCATGGCTCTGTCTTTCCAGTTGTTCTTAGTTAACCCTAATAGCTACTACTAATTATGAGATTTAGATGGGCAGTTGCCTGTGTTATTTTTTTACCCAAATCATTCTAAAGGCCATGATTTTATTGGGTTGTCTACAGATACTCATCATTTTTGGTGGGTCTTGGCACTGATCTCACTGTAAATTCTCACCATAAGCAGCATGTAATTTTTAAAATACCAAATTATTTTTTCCCAGAAGACTTTTTTAAAAAAATTCATTTTTCATCGTGTTGGGGATCGAACCTAGGAACCTGCACATGCTAGGCAAGAGCTCTTTCACCAAGTTATATCCCCAGCCCTAAAATACCAAATTTTTGACATCAGTTCCTTTAGTCTCATTTGTCCATTTCTTTACAATATCGGAAAAAATATCGGACTGAAGATGCTTTGTAGTTGATTTCTGGGAGGTTTTTACTAACCTAGAAAACACACACACACACACACACACACACACACACACACACATGTTCTTTCTCTCACTGAAATTGGCAAAGGGCACAAAGAAAACTAGGACCTAAGAACCTAGTGAGGAAACAACTTTCTTTGGAAAATGGTCTCATAATAATCCTGGCACACAGAGAAGGCTGGGCCAGGCTGTTATTTTAGAATTTTAAAAGTTCCCCTCCTTCTTTCTAACCTGCAGGCTTGGGGCTTTAGTTGGTGTGGCCCATCGCCATCCGAAAAATTCACAATGACAATGGCATAGTTGGGAGGTTCTGGAGGTGAGCTTAGCCTTCTTCATTTTGGAAGAGTTAAATATACATTGAGTGTGACTGAAGTCAGGAATCTACTGCCAGATGGTCCAGAGAGGGTCCAGGGCATCCCCTGAACAGGGCCCTGCCCTAGGAAGTATTCTCAGCTGTGGGTGAAGCCTTCACCTTGTCCTTACTCCCATTCTCCATTGCACCCTTCTAACCAGGGACCTAGACCTCTGCCAGCTCAGACGACCACTCTCCATGTCTGAGATGTATAAATTTGGTTCTGTGGACCCCTATGTAGGGTGTGTGGAGAGAGACAGTGTACTATGCATGAATATATGGCATATATATATTTTTCCCCTGTGCTGGAGATTGAATTCAGATCCTTGAGTATGCTAGGCAGGCACTCTACCACTGAGCTATATCCCCAGCACAAAAGTCTATTGTATTTTCCATTACCCACAGAACTTCATGTAATATAATAAGTTCTTATGCTCTGGTCTTTGGTTTTCTCCAACAGTTCCAACAAATGCTTCAAAACACAGATGTCAGATTAGGTTGTAAAGTTAAAAGGAACAAATTTTTTTTCATATATCACTGATTCCTCATTGATTGGTTTAATCAAATATCTAGTATATCTGCAAGTAAGCTTTAAAAGTTACTTTATGGGGCACAGAAAGTATTTTTATACTGTGGTTTTACTCTTTGTTTTAAATTCTTTCTTACATATTCAATTTCTTTTTAAAGGTTTATAACTCATTATAATACATCCCATTAAATCAGGCAGTGCTTTTCAAAGTTTGGACTATAATTTCTTTTTTTAAATATTTGGTCCAGGTAAGATCCAGTAAAACCTGAGAACTTGAGACTCAAACCATGTCAACTCTAGGTACTAGTAGTTCCTGTCATTTCTTTAAATATTTGAGTGTTGCCATTTCTTATCTTTGTTTATACCTAACTAATTGGATCTCTTTTTCTTGAATGTGAACTCTTATGTATCCAGTTAAAGTTCATTGTTTTTAAGAATTTTTTTTGAATATGAATATTACTTTAACCTAGCCATGTGTTCTGCATTTTCACAGTTGATTAAAAACAGAGCTAACCACTGGGGATAACTTCAATACAAACAATTAATTCTTCAGGAGTTTTCTCTAAGTAGATCAACTTTCCTAACCCTTGGACAGCAAACTATCATCTCTTTCTGGACTCCCAGCTCACGTTGTCCTTAATGTGGTACAGTCCCCAGGACCATCTCTAGGGAAGCACTTGTCCACAGCAGGACCCAGGCCAAATACCTGGGTACATAAATGAAAACAAGGTCCCTGCGTTGGAGGACCTCAAAATTTATGGTGAGACGTGGATAAACAATTAAATAGCTCATCATTAACTCAAAAAAGAGCTGCACTTTACATATGTAATAGTAAAGAAGTGTGAAAAGTGCTGTGGAATCAGAGGAATTTGTTCTCATGGGGAAGAATGATGAGAACTGAGGAAGACTTCATAGAGGTGGTACATTTTGAAATGGGGTTTGAAAGATGAGGAAGAGTTTACGAGGCAGAGATGCATGGAAAAACATTGTAGGCAGTGAAACAGTTTTGTTTTGTTTTTTTAAAGGCATGCAGTAAGGACAAGGGGTGGGGATGATGAATAGTTCAGTGTTACTGCAGCAGAGGGCTTCAGGTGATATGGTGGGAGATGGAGAGGCAGATGGGAGCCAGAATTCAGGAGGCCTTGAACACTAGCCTGGGGGATAGATTTGTTCCTATTGGCCATACACCCGCAGAAGGCTTTTGTGCCCCTGAGTCATTAGATTGGATAGGCACTCTCTCTTGGTCCTGTCTTTAAAACTGAATCACTGCTCTTCTACTCGTTCAATATTTCTTCCTTGTCCTCTGATCTCCCAAGCTCTGCCCAGATGCAAATATCTGCCTTAAGTTTCAAGGCTCTGAAAACTTAAGATTTGGGGCAATTGATCTTTATCAGAGGGATTTTATATTCTCCTGACACCATGCTCAACAGGCAAATGGCACTGATGTTTTGGGCTTGGGCTAGTTGAATCTGTTCTCTCCTCAAGGGAGAAGAGTTAGATACTCAGTATACTTGAGTTTCATGCTTGGTTCTTCAGCATTTGTAATTACCATGGAATGATCACTAACCACTGGTTAGTGATCATCCTTTTCAACTGGTGGTCACCTAAATAGATTAGGACAGAGCTGAGACTAAACCTCAGATCTTTTGACTCCCAATCGAGTGCTCTTTTGGATGTGCTCCAGCCCTTGACTCTGCCTGGCCCTGATGGAAGGAACAGAATGTACTTGGCTGCCTCAAACCCACAGGGTCCTGATTGATAGCTGGAGCTAAAGGAAGGTTGTGTTCCCAGAATGGAATTCTGTTGTGCCTCAAGCCAGACAGCATAATTCTATGTCTTTTGATACCTCCCTTCTGTAAAATGGGAGTAGAGCCTACTTAATCCTTCAGCTACAGCTGAGATCAGGGACGGGGGTGGGACGGTGTTTTTGTTGCTGTTTTGCGGTTGTTTTGTGATGGATGAGGGATGGTGGATCTATATTCAAGTTGTGGAATCTTCAAGTCATAGTTGGAAGAAGCTTTGCGGGCAACGTGTTGTGACAGGCAGCCTCCTGCGGTCGACTGAACCAGGCAGAGTCCCTACAGCTAAAGGACAAGAGTTTCCTCTTAGCAAGAAGCCACTTTTCTTTGGAACTGTTCACTGCAGAGGATATTCAGCTCTAAAAGGTTTTCTGCACTGATGAGGTTTCACGGTTTTCGACTCCTGCACATCCCCTCCACCCCTCAGTACCGGCTCAGCAGAGCTGGCACGGCAGCTGAGCAGTGTTAATCACTGCCTGTTAAAGATCTTCAGAGGGGCAAACGCCACGGATTACTAGTGGCTACAGGAACTGTCGCCACCGTTTACCATTTACCTATAAGCACCAGACACCTTACATACCAAATTGTCTTGGTCAAATAAACATAGTTGCTCTTTAAAAAAAAAAACAAAACCCTACAATCGTGGGAGATGTGTTGATCAGGATCTCTACTTAAGTGAAGACATAGATGTTTAAATGTCCACAGTCTTCCAGGGACCCAGAGTTGACCAACGTACGCTTATCGAATTGCAAAAATGTAGTTCGGCGTTTCTTTTTCTCCAGCTCGTATTTCTATCTTGCTCCTATAAAAGGAGAAGCGGGTAATCTCGGAGCTCGTTTCAACGACTCCGGGATGGGAAGAAAGACCCACCTTCTCAAGGCTCCAGCTGGTCCAGGCCCTGGCCGGCGGGGCCATCCGCCGGCGCGGCCCTCTGTGGGCGGGGCCATTCGCGGGCGGGCTCTGTGGGCGGGCGCTTCTGTGGGCGGGGCCGTAGACAGGAAGTGGCCCTGGGGCGGAGACAAGCTGGACACAGAGTTCTTGACGCTGCGTCCTCGGCCCCGAGGGCAGCGGCCTTTTTCTTGTACTAGAAGTTCTTCACTTCTGCGTTCTCGCCGCCCAGGACGATGGTGCCCCGCCTGCTGCTACGCGCCTGGCCCCGGGGCCCTGCTATTAGCCCTGGAGCCCCCTGTCGGTTCCTCAGTGCTGACACTGGGCCTGGCCAGTACCTGCAACACAGCATCGTGCCCACCATGCACTACCAGGACAGTCTGCCCAGGTGAGCCCGACCTCCCCACGCCCGCCAACCCAGGATCGACCCCAGCGCGACTCCATTCACGTCAGGGCTTCTGAAGCTGAACTGGCTTCCACCCTCAAACTCCTACCTTGGAGGCAGCCATATTCCCCATTCTCGAACTCCTGTGACTTTCCGAATCTCCAGTCCAGAAACCCCACTTGTCTTCCAAAATCTTCCCATGCACAGATTCTCTGATTCTTGAGCTCTGTATCTTGAGCTCTTCTAGCATTCCCTCTCCATTAACCGAACTTCCAACCAGATATTCTGAGGCCCTCACATTTCTCTCTGAAATATGCCCTGCCTTTGTAGCTCCCAAAACATTCTAATCCTTCCAAACTAGGGGTACCTACTGAATGCCGACCATTCCTGCCTGGAATATAGGTAGCCAATTTCTAATAGTAATACTGTAGTTACCCGACCCCACTTTGTCCCAGTGCTCCAGCTTCTTCACCCATTACTCAGAACTTTCAGTCCCACTCCTCATTCTTCCAGTACAGTATCCTGCTCTTTTAGCACTCCATTAGTCTCCACAGGCACACTGGCATGTTCTCTCTTACATTCAACCGTACCTGCATCATGCACATTAGAACTTCTAAGTCCAGTCTTCACCTGGAAACTTCACATGCCCCCACCCCTGACCCTCCTCAGCATCCCTCCCTTTTAGAGTTCCTCTCCCTAAAATATCCTCCCTTACATTGCTCCCTTCAACTTCAGGCCACCCTCACAGGATTCTTGAAACCATCCTCAGCGCCCCTCCAAGACTCTCCCAAATTCTCACTGCCAAATTCTTCACCATAGGCTACCCCCACCTTCTGAAATATGGAACACTCAGAATCTACTTCCCCTATAAAACAACCCTAATAAGTCTATCTCTCCCCCTCCCTTACCCAGCACTTCCCAGCTTCCAGTTTTTCCAGTTTTTGAACTCCCAGCCTTCATCTGAATTGCTAGGTCTCCTTCTGTGATATTAGAAATTTCCTTCACAATCTGAAACTAAGCCTAAACTGCCTTTTCGACTCACTCACCATTTAGTTCCTGGAGCCAAGTTTGCAATTTGTTTCAGAAATCTTTCTCTCTCACTAAACTGTCATCAGGAATCCCCCAAGCCAGGGACCAGTTCTCCCTCCCCAGGAAAAGAACAGCATTATATCACAGGCAGTGTCCCCAGCCACTGAGTTGCTGCTTTTCTCTATATCCAAGAATTATGTTTAACCCAGCATCAATGCCCACCCTGCCCTCTCAGGGAGATCATCCAAGGGCAATTCTCCAGAAATAACAGTGTGCAAATCTCTAAGCTAAACTACGATGAGATTACCTGAACTAGTAGAAGAGAGAGAGAAAGAAAGCTGGGTCTGTGTGCCTAAGGGATAAGGCTGGGACTTGCCTCCTCCTTGTCAGCCTGTGTGTCTGAGCTGTGCCTGTATGTGGGGGAAAGGTCAGGACTGACAGACCTGTCTTCACTTGCCAAACACAAAGTCATGGTCATTGACTTTCAGGCAGGCCCAGGCCCCAGCCCCACTGAGGTTTAAGATCAGAAGGACTTTCTGTATATCAGAATTGGAAAGCTAGAAAGAATATTTAAGATCATTTACTCCAAGTCCATCCACAGCACAAAAATCTGTAGGAATCTGTAAGAACAAACCATAACTCTCACCACCCATTAAGCAACCAATTTCCATGACCTCATCTATAGTGTGGGAGTTAGATGAGAGATAAAATTCCTTCAGAGATTCTGGTTAGTTGCAAGCATAATCCTGAGATAAGGTACAAGAGATAAGGAAGTATCATTAGTTACTCCCTCCTCTTTATCTGTCAGTTCTTATTATTGGTGCTTTTTAACCTGGTAGCCTTTGACTCTCTTTCTATTGGGATCCCTCCCACTATGATTTGCTTGTTATTTGTTTGTTTGTTTGTTTTTGTGAGTGTGGTAAAATATGCATAACATAAAATTTACCATTTTAACCATTTTTAGGTGTATAGTTCAGGGGCATATTTTTAAGGGATATATTTATATAACCTTTGACTATGAAATAGTAAGTCTTGAGGAGACCAAGGATGGATCTGCCTGACCTCATTCATATGAATTTGATAAATATTTATTGATGTAGATTGGAGGTCTATCAGGGATGGGAAGGCATTTATGGTACAGTGGAGGATATAAACAGTGACAGGTAATTAGTGTTATAATGTGATGAGAGGAAAATGACATCTATGGTCCTTAAGATATATGAGACAGGAGTCAGATCTGTTTTTATTTATTTATTTATTTATTTATTTATTTATGTATGTATGTATGTATTTATCACTTTGTGGTTCCAGGAATTGGATGAATCACATCCCTAGCCACCACCCTCCTTTTTTTTTTTTTTTTTTTTTTTTAATTTTAAGACAGGGCTGCTGTAAATTGCTAAGGCTGGCTTTGAACTTGAAATCTTCCTGTCTGAGCCTCCCAAGTCACTGGGATTACAGGTTTGTGCCACTCAGACCTGGTTTTTAGTCCCAGTTCTACTTTTTAGTGGTTACATGGCCAGCAGCAAGTTGTATTACCTAAAAATGGGAATGTTAATATTACCTTCCTCTTTGGGTAGTTAGAACCAAACCCCCTAATATAAAGCACTTGGCCGGGTCTTATGGTACATACCTGTAATCTCAGCAATTTGGGAGCCTGAGACAGGAGGATGGAAAGCTTGAGACCAGCCTCAGCAACCTAATGAGGCCTTGTCTCAAAATTAAAAAAACAAAACAAAACAAATTTTTTTTTTTTTTTTTTTTTTTTTTGCAATGCTGGGGATTGAACCTAGGGCTTGACAGGCAAGCACTCTACCAACTGAGCTATATCCCCAGCCCCCCAAAATGTTATTTTAAAGAGCTGGGGATGTAGCTGAGTGGTAAAGCACTCCACAGTTCAATTTTCAGTACAAAAAAAAAAACAACAAAAAAACAGTGCTGAGTCTGGCACATAGTAAGTACGTGGTGGACATTCACAAGTACTATAACTGGTGTAAACAAACACCAGAAGAGAGTCATTGTGTTGTGTGACCGTGGAGGTGTGAGTAATTTAAAGCCTGGGTAAGTGAGGGAAGTTTCACAGAGAAAGTGGCACTTGAACTGGAATCTGAAAATCACCAAGTAAGAGTAATGAGAAAAGGACAGAGTGGCACATGCCAAGGGACAGAAAACTGAAATCCGTGATGTGATCAGAAATTTGGAAAGGTTTATGGTAGGTCCAGCCCAAAGGAAAGAATCACTGTTTAGGCCTTAAGTTATTGGAGTTGGCCCTCGGGTGTGTGGGGGCGAGAGAAGCCCATTATTAGGTAGTGTTACGTCTATAATTGATGCACAATAAATGTCAATCATCTGTTGTTTTTCTTTTCATCTCTAATCACTTTTGGTGATGATTGGTATTGAAGGCATAATGGGCAGGTTCTCCAGAGTGCATGTGGGAGGCAGAAGAGGCATTCCAGAGCATGGAGAATAACAGAGGTAGAAGCAGTAATGTTTTGGGCCCCACAGGCATGTCTTTCAGACTGATCATCTTGACTTCTAGAAGAAATTTTATCCCTAAGCAACTCTGTGAACATTATCCCAACTGTGAGTAGATCCTGTAGGTGCGGAGAAGGCTTTTAAGCTGTGCTCTTGCAGGAGAAACCACAAAATCCTTACTGCTCAGAGGTGGATTGGGGAATGAGAGTAGGTGACTGAGAGTAATTTGCACAGGAGGTAAACCAGCATAGCACTTACTTCCATCTTTATTAGAGCAAATGCCTTTTCAGCAGGAGTGGGTGGAGAAGGAAAACCCGTGTGGTTACGATGGAACTGCCATATACCTCTCTTAAGATCTGGGCTCTACCTCTTCCAAGGCCTGTTAAATGACATCACAGGGAGCTCCAGGAACTGCAGTTCACACATAAAATCACTCGTGGTATTCTTTGAAGAATGTGAAGGAAGCAGGGTAGGGCTTACAGTCTGGGCTTGCTCTCATCTCAGTTTTTCAAGAGAATAAATGTTAACTGGAAAAATGGCTTCTGAATACTTACTGGAAAGGAAATTGTTACAGTGAGGACCTTTGTGGTAGCAAGTTATAAAAATTTCAATTCAAACTGGCTTTGAACTCACAGTCCTGAAAAATACACAATGGAGGATGTCATCTGGACCCTGTTTTGCCTTCCTGATGAACTCTTCATTTGTGTAACTCCATTCTCAAGCAGATTTTCTCCTCCTGGTGACAGAGTCGCAGCCAACACATAAGGAATAGCTTACACCCTGATCTCTTAGTGATCCAAGCTAATAGAGATTCCCCTTCCTGGGAGTTTCAGAAGAGTCCTATAATGAAGCCTGATTGGTTCTCACTGGGTCTCATCAGTCCTGAACCATTAAGCTATAAGCTCACCCCTGGTGAGTTTAAGGTAGTCAGTTCCACTGGAACCACTGGTACTGAGTAGGAAACATTCACTTTTCCAGAAAAACAGGGTACTGTTACCAGAAACCTGGGAGAATGAATGTCACATAGCCCAACAATAGAAATGAGGAAATGCTATGCTAGGCTCTGAGGGGAGATGATGAGCTATTTTCCTAGGGAAATGAAAAGACTAGTGGCAGGGTTTGGATCTACAGGTCTTGAGGACTGACTAGTTTATTGAGTGTTTACTGTGTGCTAGGCATGCTTCTAAATCACTGATAAACATTGTGTCATTTAACCTGTTCAGGACCCTTAAAGGTACATATGCATATTATCCCCTTTTTATTGATGAGGGGACATGCCCACAGTCACACAACTGTGATCCCTTAGGCCAGAGTTGGCTCTCTCAACCACCAGGTGGTGCTGCTGCCTTGCAAGGGCAGAGGTCAACATGACTTCTGAGGTTGTAGTCACAGAGCTGGAGAGGGCCCTTAGAGACCTTCTCTTTCAGTTTCTTCCTCTTACTGAGAAAAAAAATCACCAGAGATAAAAAGTAACTTCTTTTAAAAAAATTATAACAGCTAGGTGCAATGGCACACGCCTGTAATTCCAGCAATTTGGGAGGCCGAGGCAGGAGGATCTCAAGTTCAAGGCCAGCCTCAGCAACTTAGTAAGGCCCTGGCAACTTAGCAAGACCTTGTCTGAAAATTTAAAAAATTTTTAAAAAGGACCATGGATGTGGCTCAGTGGTTAAGTGCCCCTGAGGTTGATCACTGGTACCTAAATAAATAATAACAGCTTTTTGGGGAGGCTGAGACAGGAAGATTTCAAGTCAGTCAGACTGGACAACTTAGCAAGATCCCATCTCAAAAAATAAAGCCAGGTGTAGTGGTGCACACCTGTAATCTCAGCTACTTGGGAACCTGTGCAAGAGGATTACAAGTTTGAGGCCAGCCTTGGTAA
>JAJEJO010002806.1:91555-132653 GCA_020662805.1 Glaucomys volans
TGAGGCTGGCTTTGAACTTGAGATCCTCCTGCCTCGGCCTCCCAAGTCGCTGGGATTACAGGCGTGCGCCATTGCGCCCGGCGCTAATTAATCTCTTCTACACATTGTCTGCCTCATGCTGACCTTGCTTTCTCTCCAGGCTGCCCATTCCCAAACTTGAAGACACCATTAGGAGATACCTCAGTGCACAGAAACCTCTCTTGGATGATGGCCAGTTCAGGTAAACGCTGACTACTCCGAATGACCATGGTTGGGTGGTTCCAGAGAGGCTGGCAAGTAATGGTGGACCAAGCTTCAGGGAATGTCTGTGACTTGATTGGATCTCCAGACCTGGAACCTAGTTTATACATTTGCAAGTTCAGGAAAAGATTTTCATTCACAAAGGACTGAGCAATCCCTGAGGTGAGAATCCCTCTAACCTGACTCAACAGGTGGTTTATAAGCTATAATGCCATACTTGTACTTGGTCTTGACAGATGTACCTGGAAGGCCAGCTGGTACTGGTCCTTTGCAGAGGGCATGTATTCTTGGTAGGGAGGTCCATTGAGAACCATGTGATCCACCAGAAGTTTGCTTGTTGAGCATGTTTATGGGGTTGGATAGTGTGACTTCCAAATCTGTGCCCTTTTCAGAATCTCGGGATGTGACCTTATTTGGAAATAGGGTTGTTGCAGATGTAATTAGTTAAAGATGAAGTCCTATGTCCTACTGGAGTAGAGTTGGTCCTTTTTTTAAATTAAAAAAAAAAATTTTTTTTTGTACCAGGATTGAACCCAGAAGGCCTTAACCACTGAGCTAAATATCTCCAGCCCTAATTTTTAATTTCGAGGGCTTTGCTAAATTGCTGAGGCTGGCCTCAAACTTGCTATCCTCCTGTCTCAGCCTCCCAAGTCATTGGGATTACAGGCATGTGCCACCACACCTGATACAACTCTTCTTATAGAAGAGTAAAAGAGTCATAGAGATAACCATATGAGGGGCAGGAGTTATAGTTTGCCTAGCACGTGTGAGGCACTGTGTTTGATCCTTAGCACCACATAAAAATAAATAAAGGCATTGTGTCCATATACAATTAAAAAATATTAAAAAGAAGAAAGAGAACTATATGAGAATGAAGACAGATTAGAGCATTGTGTCAATAATCCAAGGAGAGCCAAGATTGTTAGTATCACCAGAAGCTAAGAATGCAATAGATTTTCTCCTAGAGTCTTCAGAGTGATACAGTCTTGTTGATGCCTGGATTTGGTACCGCCAGCCTCCAGAACTGTGAGAGAATAAACTTCTGTTGTTTTAAGCCCACTCAGTTTGTGATAGTTGGTTATGGCAGTCCTAGGAAACTAGTACAGCAAAGAATTCAAAAATAATATCAGATATTGCCAAAAAGTAGATTGCATTAAGCTCTGATAGTCTTGTGTGGTTCAGTACTTTTTTTCCATAATGAGAATTTTTTGTTCTGATAACTGGTATTGCTGTTTGAATCAGTCCTTCATTGGGCAGTGACAGAGAAACAGAAAATGTCTATAATCTTGGCTCCTGCTTTTAAATATTCCTTGTTCTCTTCAGGATGGAAATGAACCATGTAATTTACCCTTACTACCTTGAATAGTGAAATTGCATTAAAATAACCAAACTTTGAAATTTAAAAAAAATTCCTTGTTAGTCACTAGAAGTTTCTTTTAATATCAGTAATGAATTAATAGTTATCAGTTACAAAGTGAGTATTATGTTTTAGACTATATATTTTTTAATCTTGTACAGTGATTTTATTATCTCTTTTTTACACTTCAAGAAACTAAGACTCAGAGAGAATGTGTAACTTGTCCAAAGTCACACAGCTTAAAAGTGACAGAGCCAGAAATCAAACTTAGCTATTTTTTTACTTAAAAACTTATATCCTTTTCTCCATGCCAAACTGCTTCCTGGAGTGTAGACTGTTCTGTGATATATTGATTAAGCTTCCTAGTATCCTAGATTTTTCCATTTTAGATTGATTTTTGTTGTGTTTAGAGGTACCTTCTGACCTCCTTCCCAGTTTGTGGGGATATGCTGTTGGGGGATCCACAGCCCCCTCTGTGAGTTCTAAAAACCTAAAAATTGTGTATTTCCTACCATGGTTTAATTCTGTCTTTTCTTAAACATTTCAGAAAAACAGAACAATTTTGTATGAGTTTTGAGAATGGAATTGGAAAAGAACTGCACAAGCAGTTGGTGGCTCAGGACAAACAGAATAAACACACAAGCTACATTTCTGGTAGGTGGGAAGCAAGGAATCCTCTCTACCATTTTTGTCTCAGAAATATTTTTAGTGAGACCAGCATTGAAGTTACGGCCCAATCCACCTCCTGAAGCAGATGCTAAGGCTGCAGGAGCACTCCTGTAAGGGCTGGCTGGGGACCTGGCTCTGCAGCGGTGGCTTGCCTTCTCCGCTGGTGGGGTCCAATCAAGGACTGTATGAAAAGGATGCAGGATTAGGTCCTGCGACTTCTTCCTGTGATCTGGATCCCCCACAGGCTGACCTAACTGCCCTCTCATGCCTCCTCCTGACACTCCATGCTGCCACAAGTCTGAATTCTGTATGTTCCCCTGAACCCGTGAGTCTTTCACCCTTCAGTGCCTTTTATACATGTTCTTCCCCTGTTTCCATGTCCTTTTTTTTTTTTTTTTTTTTTGGGCGTTGAACCCAGGAACCTTCTGCCTCTGAGCTACATCCACGGCCCTTTTTAAAAAAATTTATTTTAGGCAGACTTTCACTAAATTGCTTAGGCTGTCCTTGAACCACACTGCCTCAGCTTCCCAACTCCGGGATTATATGTCTCTGGGCCTGGCTCCAGTTCCTTTTTTTTCCCTTAGGAAATTCCTCCTTTGAGATCTGGATAGGGTAGTTTTTCTGTAAATCTTCTCAGTCCTTTCCCCTCTCATTCAAAGTTGGTTACTTCCACCTCTTTTCCTTCAGCACTTCTTTAACTTAGTTTTTATTTGTATCAGGTTATAGAGGCAACATAGTTTAAAGAATCAAATAGTTCCATAAGGCTTGTTAGGAAAAGTAGCAATTGCCTGACCTTCCCTTATTTTCACACTTCACACCTTCTTTCATTTCCTGTTTAATTCCCTTGATATATACCCACATGTCCCAAAATGGTATACTTATATATTACTGCATCTTAATTTCTTTCTTTCTTTTAGTTTTAGGCAATATCCATTGACAACTACAATTAGAATTTACAAACTTTTACATCCCCTCCCACATATATAATTGTAGACATTTCTCAGACCATTTTTCAAGTATAGTTATTTATAATTTTGGTTAACTCAGTATCTCATGTTTGTACTATTTTGATCATATAAATATTTTATTAGCTGAGTCATGTGTATTGGGATTGTTTTTCCTTTCCTATACAAACTTTGTTTTTCTCTGAAGTTTTTTTTTTTTTAATTTTTTGGCACCAGGGATTGAACCCAGGGGTGCTTAAATATAGCCACATCCCCAGTCCTTATTTTTATTTTGAGATAGGGTCTCACTGAATTGCTTAGGGCCTCTCTAAGTTGCTGAGGCTATCTTTGTACTTGAGATCCTCTTCCCTCAACCTCCTGAGTCACTGGGATTACAGGTATGCACCACCATGCCTGGTTTCTCTAAATTTAATGATCTCATCTTTTCTTTTGATTAATAATTTATGCCCACATTCCTCCCAAGCTGTCTGAATCTCCTCTGAGTGCACGAGAGAACCTTAGATAGTCTATTAATTTTGGTCTTCTTGATGAAGTTTCTTCCAAAACTTCTGGCTCACTTTGGTTTGGGCCTGTGAAACCACCCCCCACCCCCATCCTTTTTGGAGGGGTACTGAGGATTGAACCAGTGGTGCTTTACCACTGAGCCACATCCCCCAGCCCTTTTTATTTTTTATTTTGAGACAGGGTCTCACTAAGTTGCCTGAGACCTCACTAAGTTGCTGAGACTGGCTTTGAACTTGTGATCCTCCTGCCTCAACCTCCTGAGTCACTGGGATTACAGGTGGGCACCACCACCTGGCATCTGTGAACTGTTGGCCTGCGTAAAGTTGCTCTTTTGGGATCTTGTTTTCAGCCAAGGTTTCTCATATTCTTTCTCATGCTGGAAGTCCATTTCTTGGATTTCACATTTTCCTTTCTTAGTGCCTCCCTTATTTTCTCAGAACACAGATTCCCTTTGCTGTGTGGAAGCAGAATACAGAAAGCAAAAGTTTTGAAAACAGTTCTTATACTTCAGTGAAAATTTGTTTGACCAGCTTGGAAATATATTTCCACAGATTTTGAAGTCTGTACTCCATTGTCTTTTATTTTATTTTATTTTATTATAGGAGGAAAGATTTATTTTGGGTGTGGTTTCAGTCCACAATCAGCTGGTTCCATTCCTTGTAAACTTTTGTGGAAGCAGAAATGTCATGACAGAAAGGTGTGGTAGAGACAAGCCGCTCACCTCATGCCATCCAGGAAGGAGAGAGAGAGAGAGAGAGAGAGAGAGAGAGAGAAAGAGAAAGTGAGCTCCATTGTCTTTTACTGTGTTGCTAGGTCTTTTGTTATTCTGAGTCTTGATCCTTTGCTTCGTTTGTCTCTGGAAGCTTTTAGAAATTTCTCTTCGTCCCCAGTGTTCCGAAATTCAGATAATGTGTTTTGGTATGGGTTTATTTGTACCCATTTTGCTGGGTCACTCAGTGAGTCCCTTGACCCTGCAAACTCATGTTTATCCCAGTTCTGGGATATTCTCTTGTTTTATTTCTTTGATTTTCTCCCTTCTGTTTTTCTGGTTTCTCTTTCTAGAACTCTTATTCAGTTGTACTATTTCTGAGCCTGGTCCTTTAATTCTCTTTTCTCTCATATTTTTCATCTCTTATTCTTCTTCTGCTGTCTGGAAGATGTGCTAAATTCTATCTTACAGTCTTTGAGTTTCTAAATTTCTGCTTTCCTGTTTTTCATTTCTAAGGGCTCTTTTTCTTATTTTTAGGATTTTTTTCCTTTTTAAACAATTATCTCTGGAATATTTAAAAAATATTTTCTTCTTCCTTCATAGTCAGTTGCCTTCAAGTTGCCTTTTTCCTGTTTGTTTTGCCTCTTTTTTTTTTTCTAATGCTTGTTAATCCTTCCCAGTTGCCTTAGATACGAGTGACATATTGAAAAGGTTGTCGGAAGCTCTATGAATGAGGGTGAGGCTTATTGGTTTCTGGTGTGATGTGATCTGCCTAAACTCTTTCTTTTAGGTGCTCCTAATGGTAGTATCTTTGAGTTAGACTCCTCAGGAAAGGGTTTTCCAGTAAACTGCCAGGAGGCTGCTAGTATGGCAGAAATAGGGTAAGGAAAGCAAGTTTGAGAGGTCAACTGTGACTTATGTCTTCTAATTTCACTTTAACCAGAGAATACAAAGAGCCTTCTATCAGGAAGCATTGGGTTATGGTGGTGATCTAATTAAATAGTATTTCAACCAAAAAGTTCTAAGCAGCCAATTACTTAGCCCTCTGCAGATTCTACTGTGTGTAACAGACGATTTCGTGTCTGTCCGTCTTGCCAGTTTAAGATTGGCTTTCTTGAGTCTGTTTTGGTCATTAACAGTTGCCTAAATAACTTTCAGGTTTCCAATATTTGTTCTTTCTCATTCTCTTGGTTTTATTGGTTTATATTTTTTTAAAAATTCTTTTACTCAAGGTTGAAGTGGGAGTCAGAGGCATAAATTTGTTTTAATAAAGTATGTCTTATCCACCATCTCTCTCATATTTTAGTACATTACATTACATTTTAATTTTGTCTGTCTACTTCATTAGAGTTTTTCAGAATCAAAGACTGTGTCCTATTCTCTAAATACCCTGAACCAGGACCTGGCACTGACTCTCAAGGAATGGAATGGAATGAATGGGCCAATGAAAAAATGATGGTTAAATTTGCATCTATTGGTCCTTCCCCAGTGCTTTACCTGTGAAAATTATTTCCTTCAATGTCGAAGCGGATTCTTGTTTTTAGAGTTTATTCATGTGTGCTAACCTCAGCAGGAATTCCCTTGAAGACATTTTTCTGATATAATATTGCAACTGGAAGTTTTAAGGCAAAACATCCACAGGAGTGCAGAGGGCTAGTTAGAGTGAGCCACATGCTTAATTATACCTAGTTAGTTTTTTGAGTATTTCCTGAAAGACAGTGCACAAATATATTGTGTACACAGAAGGATAGTGAAGGATGCTCTCTGTGCCCCTGCCCATTAAGGAGATAATCAAGGATGAATATTGTCCCTGAGAGTAGGTGAGTCAAGAGAAACCTAAGGAGAGAGGGTAGGAATTAGTTATTCTGTTCCAGCATAGAGTATCACTGCATGTGTTCCCTTTGGGAACCAAAAAAGAGAAACAGAATGAAGAAGAAAAAGCAATTAATAAACATTAGGGGAATGCCTATCAGATTCACAAATGACTCCAGTCAAAAGGCATATAGTAACAAGTGTTGTGAGGATGTGGAGAAATCAGAATCCTCACATGCAGCTAGTGGGAAGCCTGAAGCTGCTTTGGAAAATGCCCTGGCAGTTCCTCAAAATGGCTAACAGAAACTTAGATGACCTGCCAGTTCCACTCCCTAGCTATATGCTCAAGAGAATTGGTAACATACGTCTACCCAAAAACTTTATATGAAAGTTCAAGGCAGTATATTTCATAATAGCTAAGAAATGGTAGCAAACCAAATGGCCATTAAACAAAATGTAGTATATCCATAAAAAGGAACATAATTCAACAACAACAACTGAACAACAGTAAAAACAAAATGAAGAATTGATATATGGATGCACTTCAAAAACATTCTCAAAAACAACAACCCAGATGCAAAAGACCACACATTGTACAATCCCATTTATGTGTCATTAATTACTGTACAGCCAAAAAAGTAATCAGGAAACTCCCCCCCACCCCCGGAGGTTGATGTCATTTCCTCTTTCTATGCTTAAATTTTTTCTTTCTTAAATTTTATTTTTAGGTACTACTGCATTAACTATTTAATGCTTGAGGTTTTTTTTTTTTTCTTTTCTTTTTTAGGCCCCTGGTTTGATATGTATTTAACTGCTCGAGACTCCATTGTTCTAAACTTTAATCCATTTATTGCATTCAATCCCGATCCAAAATCCGAGTATAATGACCAGCTCATACGGGCAACCAACATGACTGTTTCTGCCATTCGGTTTCTGAAGACACTCCGGGCTGGCCTTCTGGAGCCAGAAGTGTTCCACTTGAACCCTGCCAAAAGTGACACAAATACCTTTAAGAGACTCATACGCTTTGTGCCTTCCTCTCTGTCTTGGTATGGGGCCTACTTGGTCAATGCATATCCCCTGGATATGTCTCAGTATTTTCGGCTTTTCAATTCAACTCGTTTACCCAAACTGAAGCGGGATGAGCTGTTTACTGATGACAAAGCCAGACACCTCCTCGTCCTAAGAAAAGGACATTTCTATGTCTTTGATGTCCTGGATCAAGATGGGAACATTGTGAGCCCCTCGGAAATCCAGGCACATCTGAAGTACATTCTCGCAGACAATAGCCCTGTGCCTGAGTTTCCTCTGACATACCTGACCAGTGAGAACCGAGATGTCTGGGCAGAGCTCAGGCAGAAGCTGATACATGGGGGCAATGAGGAGACCTTGAGGAAAGTGGACTCTGCTGCCTTCTGCCTCTGCCTAGATGACTTCCCCATTAAGGACCTTATCCATTTGTCCCACACCATGCTCCATGGTGATGGTACAAATCGCTGGTTTGATAAATCCTTTAACCTCATTGTGGCCAAGGATGGCACTGCTGCTGTCCACTTTGAGCATGCTTGGGGTGATGGCGTGGCAGTACTCAGGTTTTTCAATGAAGTGTTTAAAGACAGCACTAATGCCCCTGCCATCACTCCCCAGAGCCGGCCAGCCAATACCGACTCTTCTGTCACTGTGCAAAAACTCAACTTCAAACTGAATGATGCCTTAAAGGCTGGCATCACTGCTGCTAAGGAAAAGTTCGATGCTACCATGAAAACCCTCACCATTGACTGTATGCAGTTTCAGAGAGGAGGCAAAGAATTCTTGAAGAAGCAGAAGTTGAGTCCTGATGCAGTGGCCCAGCTGGCCTTCCAGATGGCCTTCCTGCGGCAGTATGGGCAGACAGTGGCCACCTATGAGTCCTGCAGTACCGCAGCATTCAAACATGGCCGCACTGAGACCATCCGCCCAGCCTCCATCTTCACAAAGAGGTGCTCTGAAGCCTTCGTCAGGGAGCCCTCCAAGCACAGTGCCGGCGAGCTTCAGCAACTGATGGCCGAGTGCTCCAAGTACCATGGCCAGCTGACCAAAGAAGCAGCAATGGGTGAGGCAGGGGTGGGGAGCATGCGTTCATGTCTGTCGCCCTCTGTGCCTGGGTAAGACTCAGTAACATCCCCCCACGTCTCATTTTCACCCTGTCACTAGATCTAATTCACCTGCCTACTTCCAGAATGATTTTTTTTCCTACCCTAGGAGTCATACAAGCCAACCCACCACTAGGGATCAGAATGTTCTCATATCCTAAGTAGGGATGGGAAAATACATCTAACTTTCTTCTCATTTGAGGTCACTTTTGACTGTGAGACATGATTCTCCTTTTTCTATTACTTATTAGTTGTCAGACTCCCTTTCAACAATTGAGAATTTCTAAGCCCACAGCTCCCCCTCACTTCACCTCAGATGTAGTGTGTGGGCTCCCTAGAAATAGATCATCTCAGAAGCGCTTCTCAAATTGAAGTGTCATCTTTCTTCACCTTTTTGTGATAAAATTCAAAACCTGGAAAGGATGTGGAAGATGTCCGACCTTTTCATGTAGCTATAAAGTCCTAGAACTGAAAGGGACCTTCAAGACCTAGTTTTTTCCTTTTCCATTTTGTAGGCAGGAAACTGAAGCAACTGGCCCAGTGTTAAACAAAAAACGTATAGTAAGGCTAAAATTAGAACCCTGGCCAAAAATCCTTTTCTTTTTGTTCTACTGACTCAATCTTGTTTTTTAACATGTAAATTGGACTTTGAGTTTTGTCTTGTTTTTTGGTTATGTGTGTGGTGGGGCTGAGGGTTGCTGGGGATTGAACCCAGGGCCTTGTATATGTTCACACATACTTTACCACTGAGCTACATTCACCTCCAGTCCTATTTCTTAAGATTTTGAGTCTGGCTTTCTTCACATACCATCTTGACTGACTGACTAAATTGATTCAGAATTTTTAAAACCATGCCTTTTCATTGTAGACTCATTTTTAGCTCAGCTTTTGACAGCTGAAAATATATTTTAAAAATATTTTAAGTTAGGTGCAGTGGCACACACCTATAATTTCAGCAGTTTGGGAGGCTGTGGCAGGAGGATTGTATTTTCAAAGCCAGCCTCAGCAACTTAGTGAGGGCCTAAGGAACTTAGAGAGACCCTGTGTCAAAATAAAAAAATTTAAAAAATGGCTGGGGATGTGACTTAGTGGTTAAGCACCTGTGGGTTCAATTCCCAGTTTTAAAAAAAAAAAATTAGGTTTAGGTATTCTGGAATGAGCTGCTACGATGGTTAGTGAGCTGGAGATATACTTGCAGAGGTAGATAGACCCTTCTTGTACTTTCCAGACGGCTCTTAAAGGGGATTCCTATCATGGCTGGGAAGTTTGCCTAAGATCCTTTCCAGTACTGATATTCTGAGACTCTTGTTTTTCCATTTTGTCTCACGACAGGCCAGGGCTTTGACCGACACTTGTTTGCTCTACGGTACCTGGCAGCAGCCAAAGGAATTGTCTTGCCCGAGCTCTACCTGGACCCTGCATACGATCGAATAAACCACAACATCCTGTCCACCAGCACGCTAAGCAGCCCAGCAGTGAACCTCGGTGGCTTTGCCCCTGTAGTCCCTGATGGCTTTGGCATTGGTTATGCTGTTCATGACGACTGGATAGGCTGCAACGTCTCCTCCTACCCAGGGCGCAATGCCCGGGAGTTTCTTCACTGTGTTGAGAAGTCCTTAGAAGATATATTTGATGCCTTAGAAGGCAAATCCATCAAAACTTAGCTTCTAGATAGGTGGAAAAGCCTCCCTTACTTCCTCATCATGAAAATGGAGGGCCATGTAGCCAGTAGGTGCTATCCCGTGCCTAATGAAACTAATCATGGGCCCAAGCAGCCAGTGCTGCAGGCTTGAGCTCTGAGATCATGGTTTTAAAGCTAAATGCGTCATTTCTGAGTGGGACTAGATCACAAGAGACAATGAGAGATTTCAAGTTTTAAGGCCCTCTGATCAAGAGATTGGGTTTAGAAAAATAACTCAGGTCTATTTATTGTTTAAGCAGTAATAAAGTTCAATTGTTAATTAGAGATGGTTCCTCTTATTATTGGTAGTTTTGATTTTTTTTTTAAACCTAATTTCCTATTTCCCACAAAGAACTTTCCAATAGCAAATTCAAGGAACAGTAAGTTCCCATTGGCTCCTGGCTCCTCAGGTATTGTGGGAAACACTGTTTCATCCTCTCCAGACTTGCCCCCTTCTCTTGGGCAAAAGTACCCTTCATTTTTCTGAGTGAACTGCTCTGCTTGACTCTGGCAGGCCGGCTGCAATAAAGGCTCTTCCCATGGATTTAAGGACTGCTGTTTGACTCTTTTTCTAGCCAAATGAGGATTTATAATTGACTGTGTTTATTTTAGTCAGTTGAAGTGTGACTGAGAATTATGGCCTCAGATAGCAGACATAAGTGCATTTTACAGTAGAGAAAATTTCCACTGTGTGAAATGAGTGTAGGTTTTTTTTCTTTCCCATTTATTGTCAGAATGCTACTGAAACTTGAAAGGAAGGGCATTTTCATCTCATTTTTTGAACGGGAAGGGATTTTGTTTGTGTTTAATCTTGCTGCATCCCCAATGGCTTCTCATTGAATTACAGATACGGCTGGAATGTGAATTCTGGTATAGGTTGGTCACAAATCACTTTCAATATGTTATGTCACTTAATCCTCTTTACAATTCCTATATAGGGGCGTATTTAAAATACTTCTAACAACATAGGTAAAGCACCTGGCAGAGTCAAAGTTTAATGTGTATTGGGTTGCTGCTCTGTGATGTCTGATGCTTCTCTTACATTCCCTAGTGAAATGGTGACCCCACTTGAATTGCAAGGTCCCCATCACATTAGCTCTTAATACCAACACCTCCACTGAATCTTGCAGGGCTGAAAATCATATCAGTATGTATTATGTTCAAGGTGAATATTTTACTGGGTGCACACAGGCCCATCGCGGTGCTCAGCATTCCTCTTTACAATTCCCATCCCACCCTTCCTTCTTGTCTTGGATTCATATGATAATAGTTGCTAGAATGGTAGCTAGGATGCAGAGACACTTAGTGGCAAAGACACTTAACTATTAGGCCTCAGCCCAGTTGGGGTTCACACACAAGTCTTGTATGTTTGTGCTGAATCAGCCATTTGTAAAGCTCTTCCCTATGTATCAGCTGATCTGATCCCCTCAACTCTGGAGTGGGCAGAAATTATAATCCCCATTTTACATACAGAAGGTGATAGCTTGGAGAGAGGGGCTCTTAGCCACAGTCACTTAGTAAGTGGTAGAACCACAACCAGCTCTCCTGGTTCATTGTTCAGTGCTTTCTATCATGTTTGTACTAGGTTTCCAGTAACTGCATCTTTCTTAATTTAAAAAAAATTTTTTTAGTTGTAGGCAGATACAATACCTGTATTCTATTTATTTTTATATGGTGCTGAGGATCGATTCTATGTTTGTGCTACGCAAGCGCTCTACCACTGAGTTACAACCCTAGTCCCTAGTGATGGCATCTTACACTGCCTCTTCTCCCAACTCAAGAGAGTGAACTTTGTTCAGTTAGTCCCTGCTCCTCCTGTCCGGGAAGTGGGTCTCCTATAGAGCTGCTCATGCAAGGAGCAGATCTTGAGGAAGTCAGCAGGCTCTGTCCAGGTGGCTTTCTCTTTTCATGACTCCTGGACAGGTACTATGTGTCTCCAGTCCCACAGCTGCACCAGCCTCCCTGAGCTTCTTTTGAGGTGTCCCTAAGGCCCCCAACTGAGATTTGATACCATATGGCTTATGTATAAAAAAATCCCTGCAATGATTGATACATATTTCACATGATAGTCTATCTTAAAATGTATTGTATTGTTCATTTTTAGTATATTTGTTATACAACCATCATCACAAACATTTTATGATTTTCTTCCCAGAAACACCATACTTAGAAACTCTTTCCCCTAACCTTTTAACTCCCCCAAGCCCTAGAAAAAAATCACAAATGTACTTTCTGTTAATAGCTTTTCCTATTCTGAACATTTTATATAAATAGAATCATGATTTGTGGCCTTTTGATTGGTCTTGTTCACTTAGCTTAATGTTTTCAAGGTTCATCTATGTGGTGGCATGTATCAGTACTTCAAAACATTCTATTGTATGGCCATACCATTTGTCAGTGGATGGGCATTTCAATAGTTTATACTTCTTGGCTATTGAATAATTCTGCTATGAACAAGTTTTTATGTGGATCTATATTTTCATTCTCTCAGGTACATATCTAGGAGTGGAATTGCTGGATTGTGTAGTAAGTCTGCTTCATTGAGAAATAGCCAGAATTTTTTTTTTTTTTTTTTTTAGTACTGGTGATGGAACCCAGGGATGCTCTACCCCTGAGCTATGTATCCCACTTTTTAAATTTATTTTTTGAGACAGGGTCTTGCTAAGTTGCCCAGGCTGGGCTTGAACTTGGGATCCTCTTGCCTTGACCTCCTGAATAGCCAGACTTTTGCACCATTATATATTTCCATCAGTCTGGCCTTGAACTTATAATCTTCCTATTTCAGCCTGCTGAGTAGCAAGGATTATAGGCATGCACCATGGCACACGGCTATTGGGCAATATTTAACCTTTTCATTTGAAAAGAAATAACCACCACACTCTAGCATCTTCAGGGAAGAGACCAGGTGGTAGGCATTAGTTAGCACTTGATGCCAGAGAGGTCTAATCAGTCTGAGTCTGATTCCATCTCCAGGACAGACACCTAGGCTCTGACCTGCCTCCAAGTGGGTACTTGGTCATCAGAGACCCATTCAGACTGTCTGTATTTCTAATCAAATCATAACTGCTTCCATTCGCTACTGTATACCAAACCCTGGCATTGTACTGAGCTCCTTTTCTTGGGCATTTTGTGGAGTAGAGGCCCTTGGGAAGATTTGCCAATGAATGAATATTTAGATGAACAAAAGGTGCCAGGAAAGCAAAACATGTCCAGTGCTATGATCCCTAGTTTTCTGAAGGGCAGTCATGAAAGCAGCTCCTTTGGAGTCTTGAGCAACTAGCCAGCAAGATCGTATGGCCCAATGGTACTTGGCCTACTGAGGAATGGGGACAGCCCTGTGAAATGACTGCGGTGGCAGAGTCCCTGGGGCTTCTGCCCTCTCTGGGAGCAGCATAAATGAACATTGTGCACAAGGCCTGTAGCCTCTTTACCCGTAGTCCTACTTAAGAAAAATGCAGTTGTTCAGATAATACATTTTTTTTTTTTTTTTTTTTGGTACTGGAAATTGAACCCAGGGGCACTTTACCACTGAGCTACATCACCAGCTCTTTTACTGTTTTATTTTGGGACAAGTTATCACTAAGTTGCTTAGGGTCTGCACTCAGCCTGATATGATACTTCTTTAAAAACTCAGGGATAATGTAAGAATCACAAGTTGAGGACCTTTACAGAATGCCCAAACAAGAGCTAGTAGTAGATTTAGGACTCACACAAGCTCATCTTTCACTGTCCCCACTTCCAGTAGCTTTAACTTCTACCTGGACAGGATGCTGCTGTTCTGAGTGTGGGGCAGGGGATTTTTTTTTGTGGTACTGCAAATTGAACCCAGGAGTGCTTTACCAGTGAGCTACATCCCTGGCCCTTTTTGAGACAGGGTATTACTAAGTTGCCTAGGCTGGCCTCAAAGTTATGATCCTCCTGCTTCAGTCTCCTGAGTTGCTGGGGTTACAGGCATGTGCCACCATACCCAGTTGGGAACTACTTTTTATTTCTCACTTAATATATGTATTTAGGCCTAGATATGAGGGGCAGGGCCCAGAAAAACCACAACCAATTGGACAAATCTCTTCAGATGTTTTCAGCTTTGAAACATCCTCATTTTGCAGATGAAGAAAATCAGGTCCTGAGGGGGAGCCACTTGCCCAGGGCTTAGAGTGAGCCAGATGCTGAGCCTTCGGATATTCTACTCCTACATACTGCAGTACCAAAGCACACAAGATCACAAATCCTTGGAATAGCTCTTTGCAGACTGAAGTAGGGTTCCAACCATGTTTTATTGCACAAAGTCTCTAACAACTGCCTCAGTACCATTTGTTGATGAGTTAATAATTAACCTCATGAATTGCAACAGTATGTCCTTAATCAATCTTTGTACGTCAGTAGGTCTGTTAATTTACCATCCCACTGGCCTGTTCGCATATCAGTGCCAATACCATACTGGTTTAATTGCCACTGCTTTATAAATTGTGATAATTTGTAGAAGAGGTCTCCACCTCTGTCATACAGATTTCAGAATCAATTTAAGTTCTAGTAAAAAAAAAAATTAAGATTTCAATTAGAATTTATAAACATTAACGGAAAATGAACATCTTCATCATGTACTTTCAAGTCTTCCTATCCATTAATAGTAATACAGGTCTTCATTTACTAAGGCCTTACCACCCTTCATGTCTGTTAAGGTCATGAATCTCTTGACAGATTAATTCTTGTTACTTTGGGGGAAGTATCTTTTGTTGAATTATATTTTGCTTGTTAGTAGCATTTGAAATACAATTTCCCACTTTGACCGTAAATCCAACATGGTAGTTTTTTTGTGGGGGGAGTTACTAAGTGGAAAATCATAATCTGAAAAACTGAGTTCTTTTCTATCCTTTCACTGTTTTTTTTGTTGTTGTTGTTGTTGTTGTTTTTGTTTTTGGTCTTGGGATTGAACCCAGGGACACTTAATCATTGAGTCACATCCCCAGCCTGTTTTATTTTTTATGTTGGGACGGGGTCTTTCCAAGTTGCTTAGGGCCTCACTAAATTGCTGAGGCTAGCTGGAACTTGTGGTTCTCCTACTTCAGCCTCCCAAGCTGCTGGGATTACAGGTGTGTGCCACCATACCCAATCTTTCCTTTTTTTTTGCAGTGCCCACGGCCTTGTGCTTGCAAGGCATGCACTCTACCAGCTGAGCTATACCCCCAGCCTCATTTTACTTTTTAAATGGCCTTATTATACGGGTGGGATCTCCAGCACAATGAACAGAAGTAGTGATTGAAGTGTCAGGAAGTGAGAAACAGACAATAATTTGTTTTTCCAAAGAATTCCAGACTCCAGAAGAACTCTGAAGAAATGAGGTCTCTGGCAACAGGTATTCCCAATGATGGGTTCAGAGGGAAGGCACAAGAATCCCATGGCCTAGCAGTGCACTTAACAACTATATCAGCTGTGTGTATATCTGGCCCAGGAACCAGGCCCAAGAGGCTGAGCAGGTCCTGACTACTGTCTTTACAATTCCAAAGGACTGCCTGGGAGCAGACACAAAAGTATGGCCACAGAGTACAAATGGAGGCCAGCAGGAGTTGTTTCAGAGAGCACAGGGGCTGACTTAGAAAAAGGAAGAACTTCATACCTCTCCTGATAGGCTGGGAGTCCCCCATCAAAGCAAGTGGGCTGAGATCTGATGACCATCAGTCAGGGATTCTGTATGCCAGAGTGGAGTGCTGGAATGTGAAGTAATTCCAGCTAACAGAGACGCCTGGGTTTACCTGAGAGCCAAGCTGGTCAATGCAGTGTTTTGACACAGAACTGCTAAGCTTAGGGCACCGTTGCATAGCTGGGTTGACCTGCCCACTCTCCAAGAGCTGGAAAGCCCTTAGAAGTCATGTACTCCTGCATATTTTGCAAACTGGATCAAGTGCAGGGATTTAAACTGTGGGAAGTTGCCAGAAAGCAGACAAAGACTTTCAGTGTGAATTCTTCTTTGTGGAAGAAATGGCTGCTCCCTGACTCTACCTTCACACACCAATGTGGTACAAACAGGGGCTTTATTGATGGAGCTTGGGAACTGTGACAAACTCCAGCATGCAAATTGTGAGGGCACTGTACAGCAACTAGATGAGGATGAAGGAATCAGTCCCCATGGGTGCTGCTATTTTGGGCACTTTGTTTCCTCTCAGTTCTTAAGAGCAAGTGTGTAGGAAGAGAGTTCAGCACTTCACAAATCGGTGAGTGACCTCGTAGATTCCCACAGACTCCTGAGCCTTCTCGTCATAGTCAGTCCAATCCTATAAAATAAGAGGACAGAGTTAGTCTCTCAAGAGAGACAGTGTGAAGAGTGGAGAACTGGGATTTATGAGGTCCCACTCAGGCTCAGACTGAGACATGTATGCACATATCATGAACACATATGACCCTGAACAGAGACAGACAGCTCAGGACTAAACTCTGGCTCTTCCAGCTTTGTGATTATGGATAAGTCACTTAACTTCTCTGCACTCTTCTCTTAAAAAAAAAAGATCAGGAAATACATGTTAAAGCACTCAGTACAATGGCTGGCACAAAGAGGAGCTCAGTAAATGCCAGCTACAGTTGTCAATAGGTGCTATGCAGATTGAATGAAGTGATTTTCTTATTGTTGTTTTTTCTCTTGATTTGGGTCAGGGTCTTACTAAGTTGCCATGCTAGCCTTGAACTCCTGAGCTCAAGTGAGCCTCCTGCCTCAGCCTCTGTAGAGTGCCAAGACTAAAAATATGTGCCACCAAGACTGGGGCTTTGGCTCAGTGGAACAGTGCTTGCCTAGCGTATTCAAAAGTCCAGGGTTCAAGTCCCAGCACTGCAAAAAAATATGTGCCACCATACCTGGTTTGGAATGAAGTTCTTGTCCTTCCTTCCTTTAAGGCCTGAGCACAACTTTATGTGCAGAATAACATGTCCAGTAATATAGCTGATTACTTGTTAGGCTCTATAAAGTCACTACAAATACTAAATTAATGAATATCCAACTACTGCTCCCAGTAGAAATACAGGGTTAGGATCCTATGAGCCTCTGGTTACATTTTCGTCAACTGATCAATAACTTTGTTTTACCTGATTCTTTCTATTTAAAAAGACATGCTTTTTTATATTTATTGTTGATTCACAGCCAACGGCACTGTAACCCATGCCTCAACCAAGTTTATTCAATTTCTCCATAAGGCACCACTCAGCTTTCTTCATGTAGAAACTAGAGAGCAAGATAGCAGTACACTTGTGACTATTTAAACAGCAGAATCACTAGCAAAAAGCACAAAATGCAGAACTAGCTTTCCATTGATAAGCCTTGTTCACCTAAAGAGTAATTCTTTTTTTTTTTTGCAGTGCTGGGGATTGAACCCAGGGCCTTGTGCTTGCAAGGCAGGCACTCTACCAACTGAGCTACATCCCCAGCCCAAGAGAGTAATTCTTATCAGGTGCCTTATAGCACCTTGCTGTCTCCAGACCACATACCTTCTCTTGCAGATTAATGTCACTGAAGACTGTCCCTGACTCCATACCCTCAGCAGCAAACCCAGCCTGCAGGGGACAGGAAAGTAGCAGTTAGTCTGGGGGAAAGGAGGCACTGGGCTAGCCTGTGAAGACTGGCCAGGGAGCTGGCTTTTCTAGCAAAAACTTTGGGATGGAGGAGAGATACAGCTGTTCTGGAATAGCTGCTGTTTCTAGGACCTGGCAGTTGCCTGAGGACTAGTGTATTTTGTCCAAATTAAATCCCTGCACCAGAAGGGAGGAGGAGTGGGGTGAACTCTTCCACTACCCTGATTTGCTAAGAAGTCCAGGGCATGTCACCCCTCTTTTTGGACCTTAGTTTTCTTATTAGTGGGGATGACAATATTATCTCTTCTGCTTTATGTCACAGATTTGTTGTGAGGTGAGAATGCTGTACAAATAAACAGTGATGAACACTGGCTCTGGAGTCAGATGGATCTGGGTTCAAATTACAGCTCCACTGCTAACTGTGTAACGCTGGGCAAGCTGCAAAATCTCTTAGGATCTTTCCTCCTCTGAAAAATAGGATGAATTATTTCATAGGGGTACTGTGATGATTAAATTAAGTAACATGTAAAAGTGATGGGCCTAGTGCCCAGCATATAGAAGGCATTTGATAAGTGACAATTAGAGTCTCAGAACAGAGACTTCCTAGTCCACAACCTCTGTAGGAAGCTAAGTTCTGCTGCCACTTCTTACATCTCCTTCCCAAAGATACAGGTTCCCTGTAAAGACACACACATACCTGGGGCTGGAAATCAACTGGTTCAAGGCCCCGGCACTCAAACTCTACTATTGTCTTGAACTTCTCATTGTCTTCAGCCTAGAAAGAAGTATATTGGGGAAGTAGGCTCATCATGGCCCTAAAGAAAGCCCCATGGCCCCTATCCTTCCTGCCATAAGGGCCCTTATTGGCCTATAAGCCTAGAATGGGACCATGGAACAACTCATTCCCTTCTGAAAGAATCCTGCCTTGGGCACTGCTCCCCAAGGGAACTTCTTAGACATGGAGGCAGCAAAGAGTATGGATTTTGTGGTCAACCTGTCTGGATGTGAAGATGAGCTCTGTCTCTCTTATCCTCTTGGCCCATGATTCCTAAAGTATCAAATGAAGCTGAGGAAACCTTTACAGGTTGATAATGAGAATTTGAAACACATAGAAAGCGCCCAGCATAGGACCTAACACCATGCTCAAAAAGTGGTAGAAAAAATTATCAATACTAAAAATATGAACAAGAAGCTGGTCATGGGGCACACACCTGTAATCCCAGCAGCTCTGGAGGCTGGGACAGGAGGATCTCAAGTTCAAAGCCAGCCTCAGCAATAGCAAGGTGCTAAGCAACTCAGTGAGACCCTATCTCTAAATAAAATACAAAATAGAGCTGGGGATGTGGTTCAGTGTTTGAGTGCCCCTGAGTTCAATCACCAGTACCGAATATATATATATGAACAAGAACATTAAGCTTCCAAGTCACCAGATCACACAAATGGTCCTAGTACACTTAGCCATAACCTTTTGCTAACCATCCATAATACTGCAAGGGCAGACGTCTGCCTTAAAGCCTTCGAAATGAGATGTGTGTGTAAAGGACACACCTATTTAGGGGTGGGCAGCCAGGAAATTCATGCCTATCTGACCCACAGGGCTTAGAAACCCATGTGCCATGCCCACATATTCACTCATCCTGTCATTCACTGTGAATCCATTTCCTGCACACCAACCACATGTCTAGTACAGGTGAGGCACTTCTCTGTTGGGCCTTGATTTGTTGGCTGGTCTGCATCTTCTGCTACATTATGATTTACTTGAAAGTAAGTCCTCATTTAATTGCTCTCTTTACGTTTGAGACAATGTGAAAATTGGACATAATTCAAATATTTTAAATACTTACCAAGTAAGAAAATAACGAAAACAAATAACTACCTTTTAAAAACAGACCCAAGGCACACCCCAACCCCCTCACCTTTGGGCTAACTTGTTATGAAGTTAAGGCATAACTAATAATATTATTGGCACTCTCCATCATGGGTTACACCAAAGGACTGACCCACTCATGGTTTCAGAGAAGGTTTGCTAGTCCTCTAAGATGCAGATAAGGCATGTACTCTCAGCCATGGAAACTAAGCTGCTAGCTTGGGTTAGAAGTCCCTTGAGCTCCAACAGCACAGCACTTACATGAAGGTACTGCAATGGCCTATTATGAGACTTTTCCCTAGCAAACACTCAGCATATGGTGAATAAATGAGGGACTGAGTGAATGGGCACCTGAGTGAGTGAAATTAAAGAAAAAAGTACATAAGTACAAGTCCTATGGAGGGTTGTCCTGCTGTAGCAGTAACTACAATCCAGGCCTCCAAGCCCCCAGTTTAGATTTAAATCCACCATGTCTGCTACTACAGCAGCAAACTTACATTGTAAGATTCGATGGTGCTGCTCAAAATATCTGAAACATAAAAAAAGACAAAGTTGACTTGAATCCATACCCTGGCCCCATCTCATTGCCCATATGTGACCCTGAGAAAGAGACAGCTCATAGACTTTAGCACCTGAGGTCTGAGTTTATCCACAGTAGCATGAGCCTGCTTTCAGTCTGCTATCAGGAAGCTGTGGGCCAATCTGACCTACCGATGGAGCTTTCCCGTGCACACAGCTTGCACTTCTGGACCATGGACACACTGTGACGGCCTCCCTTCAGTGCCACACTATCCTGGGGAGAAGTAAACAGAATGTCTAGTCACCTACCAATTAGATGCAAGGGTCCTGAGTCCCACCATTTATCCAATTGAAGGAACAAAACCAAGAGAGGCAAATGACTTGCTAAGACAATCCTTGGGGACTGGGCAGTATAGCTCTCAGTGGTAGAGCATGTTTAGCATGTGCAAATTGTGGGGTTCAAGCCTCAGAACAATTAAAAAAAAAAGAATCTTGGGGAGGCTTGACACTGAAGAAAGGGTTCCCCCTTGATTTTGAATTCTACTTCACACACCGAAGATGACAATTGTTCCCAGTACTGATTACGTTGATGCCTACCCCCCAAAACCACAAATGGCAGGGTCCAAAGGATCAGAGAAATGAGGGCGAGTTTCCCTGAATCCCTGCCCAGAGGTAGGGGTGTGTATGTGTGTGTGTGTGTGTGTGTGTATGTGTATGTGTGTATTATATATATATAATACATATACATATACATATGTGGGGGGCAGTGGTGGGGAACATTACCATCAGCCGGAGGTACTGCCATTTCTCTGAAATCTCACCACAGTTGCCACATTTCAACTTGGAAGGAGAAAAGCATATTAGTAAAGCAATTGGCTAAGCTGGGCAGACACGGAGGGAAGGGTAAGTACAGTGCGAGTAGGCCGGCTCACTTCATCCTTACAACCAGTCCAAACAAGGACATAACCAGACTTATCTCAAAGCAAAGAACAAGTTGTTTCTCATGTTGGTGTACCCACTCTCCTGTACAAAATGCCCAGAATGGCTGGGGATTCAAGGCTAGTTTGGTCCAGAAATGACGTTAACAGACCCCAGCAACTCTGTGGTTAGGCATTTCCTTTGTGTTCCCACAGACCCTGTCAGTGCCAGGTTCAAGTATTCATCACTGTGTTGTTATTCTTTCCATCTCCTTCACTAGATTCTGTGCTTCTTGAAGCCAAAGAATACTGATTCTCCAAATAAAACACTCAAACTCAGGCTTCAAAATGTTTGTAAATAAAAGTGTTCAAAGGTGGCTTCTGGAAGGACAGGGCTTTAGGCAGGTTCAGAAGGATGCAAGGACTGAGACCTAGAGAACAGGGCAGAAGTTCTGAAGTCTGTCACAGGGAGGGGCCTCGGTACCTCTGCATACCATGCCACTGGGGTACCAGGTTTACCAGTAAGGGTGGACCAAGCACAAAATTTAAATATTTCACAATAAAGAAAACCAGATCAACAAATAAAACAGAAGGCAAATTTACCACTTTAATAAAGAATCACAAGATTCATTCAACTAGTATTTCGTTTAGTGTCGGTTTTCAGACCACTAAATATTTTAAAAGGACAAAATTACAAAAAAAAAAAAGTTCTAAGACTGTCAAAAAGTAACCAATAAACTTAAAAGCAAACCAGAAATTTGGCCAGAAAAACGCGAACATTTAATATGCCTGGTCAAACTTTTCTCATGCTGCCACTCCAGTTCAAAGCCAGGATCAGGAGGGCACGCCTCCTGCCGGGGTCCCTCTGGGGCTCCTCCCGGAACCCCCTGAGTCCGTCACCTCCCGAAGCCCCTCCCTTCCCGTCTCAAGGCCCGCCCTCCGCTCACCTTCAGGTACCATCGGAAGTCCTCGCCCACGGGCCGGAGGTTCGTGACGTTCTCCAGCGTCGCTTTCAGCTGCAGGGCGATTTTCTGAGGGGAGGGAGAACCAGAACCAGAGTGTCGGTTGCGCCTGCGCACAGCCGCGCCGGCCCTCCGGGTTCGCGCTCTGCTTCTGCCGCCTCAGCGCGAGCCCACTCCCTTCATTCTCATCTGGCGGGAGATACTGCTTTCCAGGTATTCGCCACCGCCCCGCTACCATCCCCGCCCCGTTATCTCGGCGCCCAGCGGCGGGTCGCATCCCCCTCACCCCCATGGCGGCCCGGCTCAGCGCGGCGCCGACTGCGACGGCTACTTTCTGGCCCGTCGTAAAAGAGGAGGAGGCACTTGCGCACTCAGTGTGGGCCGGAAAGCATGGCGCTGCAACTGTCCTGCTCTCACCTACGCCTTCCCTGCCTCTCTGGGCTTTCCTGTTAGGGGAACTGGAGCCGGCGGAGATCGTTGTTGAGTGTGAGATTATCCGGTGCTCAGACGCGCTGAAAGGTGCCTCCAGGAATCGGTCATGCCGCAGATATTTATTGGAATCCGATTTTGTCCAGCACTAAGTGGACAAGACAGTTCCTGCCCCTCAGTTCTCTCTTGCCTCTTCTTTAGTTTCCCTTCCCTGAGTCCTCTCAGATCACTTTGGCTTCTGCTCAGGAGTGAGATGGTCAGGGACCATATTGGTGTCAAAGGGCAGATACACTCCTGGGGTCTTATCTCATAACCAACAGTCATTTAAAAGATAGTATATACTTTTCCTACTTTTTCAACTAAAAGTTTGTCATGTACCAAAAGCTTGGTATGTGTCTCTCAATTTTATGGGCTTCAAAGCGTAGGTGCATCATTAAAGCGAGGATGCCCTTGCCGTAAGTCTCCAATGAAAGCCAGACTAAAACATAAAGACTATTTTTTTTTTTTTTTTTTTTTTTTTAGGTACTGGGGATTGAACCCAGGGGCACTCCACCACTGAGCCACATCCCCAGCCCTATTTTGTATTTTATTTAGAGACAGGGTCTCACTGAGTTGCTTAGGGCCTCGCTAAGTTGCTGAGGCTGGCTTTGAACTCGCGATCCTCCTGCCTCAGCCTCCCAAATGCTGGGATTACAGGCGTGCGCCATGGTGCCCGGCCATAAAGACTATTGAGATGGCAAAATAGCAAAGTCCCAGGGCCTTTAACTTACTGTTTGTATGATTTGTGATTTTACATTTCCTAAATCACATTTCCTAAGAACACATCTATCTGTGTGTTCTTTTAACAAGTATAACAACTCATCCTTATCACAGGATAAAGATGTTTACACTGGATGTAGCATCAATATGAAAAATGTAACACCTCCCTTAAAATGTCCCCACAGGAAAAGAAAAATAACTTTGAAATGCACCTAAAACCAATTTACGGTCCTAAAGTAGCCCACCCATGCAAGTAGTCCTTTAATAAGAATGAAACTAGCTCTCTCCCTTGTCTGGGAGCCAGCCCCACTCTCCTTGTCTTGTCACCCTTCTTAGAATTCCCAATAAAAGCCTTTCCTGTATATTCATACTCTTCTGACTTGATTTCACTTCTAATGAAATTGAGTCAAAAATTCCCATTTTCTAGCATCGGGGCAGCCTCACAGATTTGGAAATGATGCCTTCTCCAAACTGCTCTTTATTTGTCCATGAGACTCCATTTAAAGGCTCTTCTCCAGTGGGTTTCCTTGTGTCTAGGCCCTTCTCTCAGTGGTCCCTACCTCTGGACACTCCCTTCCTGCTGGCATTTCTCTGGGCTCCCACCTGTCACGTCCTGTCTTATCTTTACTGTTTGGTACTATACAGGAGCTGTGAGCATCAATAACAGAAGGTTTGGCCCATTTGAAATGTTTCTAACTCTAGAGGTTCTCTGTTGTTTAAAATTTAGAGTGATGTTTTGAGATGTCTGCTGTACCACCAGACTACCTTATTGCCCCTGTAAGTAAAAATAACCAAAATGGTTTGGGCACCAAAATGAAAGCACAAATAACAGGATGGGAGCATCTTCATGGATCAGCAGTGCCTTCTATTCAGCAGTGGAGTCAGGCATCAGAGGGGCTCACTTTTGAGTAGAAAATGGCCCCTGGTTGCAGAAGGATCTGGTTTTTTTGTTTGTTTGTTTTGTTTTGTTTTGTTTTGTTTTGTTTTTGCGGTGCTGGGGATTAGAACCCAGGGCCTTGTGCGTGTAAGACAGGCACTCTACCAATTCAACTATATCCCCAGCCCGGGTCTGGGTTTTTATATGTTACACTGAGCGATGACTTAATCTCTTTAACAAAATGTGTCAGTTTGGGCATTCAGGAAACAGGTTGTGAGAATTTGAAGCTTGTTTTTACTGGACAGTGTTTTTCATTGGCAAAGATGGAGGGTCTAGAGTTCAATATTCGGTGCTTATCTCTTTCCCTCCAGGGTCTATGGTACTGTCACTGGGAAAGGGTTTATTGGGAAAGGATCAATGCTGTCCTCCTCCCAGAGACTGCCATTTTAGGATTGATGAATATACCCTCCCAGGGATGGTCTTGTCACTGGGAAAGGATTTATTGGGAAAGGATTTATTGGGAAAGGATCAATGCTTTGCCTTCTGTAAAACTCGTGAAAGGGCGGCGGGGCCCTGCGGGTAAAGCTCCCAAAGGCAGCAGGTGGCGAAAAGGAGTGCGCTCACCAGAGTCAGACAAAAGTGGTAGCTTGATTTTATTGGAATGTGTGTCCCGGGCGAAATCTCCAGCCCCCCGGGGTGAAAGTCGGGGTGGGAGAGCCAGGAGAAATCGCACGTGGCTTTGGCTGCTCAGGGTTTTTATACAGGGGGAAGGGGGTCAAGGGGTCCTGCCCAGGGAAAGGTGGACATCAGGGTCAACAGGTCTGCCTCATTGGTCACTTCTGGCACAGTGTGTTGCTAGGTGACCATGTTCCCTCCCCCTGCAGCCGCCCAATTTGACCTAACATTCCAACCTTTTTGGTGATATAGTGCGCCGGAGTCTGTCTAGCTACTTCCTGCATGGTTGGGGATGTCGTGGGAAAAAAGATTTCAGGGTGTAGGTTGGTGGGGAGGCGGCTGTCAGGGTGCAGGAGTATTTGGTTGTATGGCATTCTGGCAACCTCACTCAAGCAGCTCTGGGCAAATTCAGATGCAGGAGAGTTTTCTCAATGAGTCCAGTTTCTCAGTCTGGTTTCATTGATGCATTAGTAGTATTCTTCCTCTAGGAATAGACATGTGTCTCCTTTGTTCGCTGTCAGAAGATCTAGTGCTCAGCGGTTCTGTAAGGAAACTTGGGCAACAGGTGTTATTTGTCTCTGTAGGGATACCAGGGTTTTGAACAGGCCAGATTATTTCAACTTCATTATATAGAATCAATTGAGGAACTAAAGAGGGCACACAGAAAACAACGGGCATATTGGGATCTAATTTTTTGTCAGAGTACCATTACACCAGAAGAATAATCCTGGAGGAGCAAACGTGGGAGAAGAGACCTGTATGGTTTAGCTGCAAGGTGCTGAGTTAGAGAAAGTGTAACAGTATGCAAAGTTCTCTGAGGAGTTGTAATAAGGGGAACTCTCTCTAAAGGTGAATAGGGGTCCTGTGAGCCTGTGAGGAAGTATTAAGGGGGGTACTCATAGGAACGGCTGTTAGCAGGGTCCAGTCCAAAACTGCACAAAGAAAACAATCTTAGGTGTTATTAACTCTGGAGAGATTGAGAAGTCAAAGACCTTGATGTATCAGAGTAAGACCTGAGAAAGGATTAGCATTAGGTTGAGTAGCTGCATTGATCTGGCATTGGATTTCCTTTTCCTGCTCCTGGATGGTTAGGTGAAGCTGAAGAACCACCTGAATCTTCAGGTGATGTTGAGGCTTCTGGAGATTAGTTGAACAGTCTGAGAGGTGAAGGCTGGACCGTTGTCTAACTGGATGGATGCAGGAAGTCTGAATCTGGGAATAATCTGCTCAAAGAGGACAGCAGGCGATGTCAGCAGTTTCCCTGGGGGTAGGGAAGCTTTCTATTTAGCCTGAAAAAGTATCAACCAAGGTAAGTAAGTAACGGAGCTTTCTTGCATCTGAGCATATGGGTGAAATCAATCTGCTAGTTTTTACCTGGAAAACTGTTCACTGTCAGCTGTCAAGACCTAAAGGACATAGGATCCTCCCATGTGAAGGCAAAGAGGTAATAGGAGTTAGGGTGAAGAGGAACTGTAAAGAACACATCTTTGAGATCCAGGACTGTGAAGTGAGTGGTTGAAGGGGGGATGTGAGAGAAAAGAGTGTAAGGGTTTAGGAACCACTGGGTGGATGAGAAGAGCTGCCTCATTAATTAGGCAGAGGTCCTGGACTAAACGATAAGCTCCTGAGGGTTTACGTACTGGCAATATGGGGGTGTTACAGAGAGAGTCAGTAGGGATGAGGAGTCCCTGAGTAAGTAACTGATCTATGATGGGTTTAAGTCCTTCCCGGTGGGTACGGGAAATAGGGAACTGAGGATGTGAAGGAAACCTAGTATGAGGTTTTAGTTGGATACGGACTGGCTTATGGTGGGAGGCTATGACTGGCTTGGAAGTGTCCCAGACTTGGGGGTCAGCTGGGTCTGGGAGTAACAGTACGAAAAGTGGTGTGGGAGAGCGAGAGAATGTAAGAAACAGAGTTAGAAGAAGGTGAGTAGTAATACGCTTGGGAAAAAAGTTATAGGGTGGCTTCTAGAAGTTGGAAAACATCTCTGCCTAGGAGGGGGACTGGACAGGAGGGAATAACCAGGAAAGAGTGTGTGAAAGAATGTCCTTCCAGGGTACAGGCTAACTTAGCTGTTCTGTTTGGCAAGGAGGGTTTCCATCAATTCCCATAACCGAAACCTGGGAAGGAAATAAAGGCTCAGAGTGGGCAAACAAAACAGAATTGGTACCTCCTGTGTCCCTGTGGTTACCCTGGAGTTTGCCCTGGGCTTAGCGAGCCTCGAGTCCAGGCTTCTTCAGTCTTCTTCGAATCCCAGCAGTTGAGGTGAAGGCACCACCTGGCTGGTCACACCCCTGTGTAGAGGCGCTAGGGAGGGGCCAGCCATAGGGTAGTCAGTTTTCCAGTGTGTCCTGCTTGTTTGCTTGTGGAGACAACTTGGTTGGGGTCATAGCTTGACCCTGGTGGAGAGGACAGCTGGTCCTCCTTTGGAGTTCTTGCTGGAACAGCAGACCACAGGTTAACTACCAGGGACTGGACTGGAGTGTTACCTTTTTCTGTAAATAAGCTTGCCTCTCAGGCATTGTACTTTAAAGGCCATTTTTACCAGATTTTGGATAGGGGTTGGTGGACTTCTGTAAGGCAGTTCTGGATTTTGGGTAATTTCCCTCACTTAATATAAGTAAAGGAGTCAGAGAAAGATGAAAATGAGTGAGGAATTAAGAAAGCATATCTGGAATTAGGTGGTGGTGGTTTTGTATTTGCACTGTATAAGTGGCTTTGCAGCATCCATCAGGTTTCAGCACAAAGCGGCTTCCACAAGGTGAACATACAACTTCTAGCACCTGTGGACACGAATGGGCAAAGGCCAAAGAGACAGGGGAAGAGTAGCAGTTCACAGGAGTGTTTGGAAGCCCAGCCCCGCACGCGGCGTTTGGCAGGGGGAACAGAGAAGTGGTGGCTCTATTGCGGTACCTTTGCAGAGCCGGCGAGCAAAACGGAGGGAAAGTGCTTCTTTGCAGTGCTGGTTGCACAGGCTATGCCGGCGGAGGGGTGAAATAGCCAACTCCGTTTTTGGCAGAGTCCCGTGCAGGTCCCAGAGGGGGTGGAGAGACTGAGCCGTGCGAGGAGGCATGGAATATAGAGGCTGCAGCAGGAGGAAACGGCAGAGGGAAGAGACCGCGCACAGTTGATAGACACCCAGTCTCGGCCAATGCTGGCAGGGAAGCCGAGAGGTGGGAGCAGAGGGCATTTCCGGTGTGTCCGAAAAAACATGGAGGAAAAGAAAGCAGGTGATTTAAGTAGGGAAGCGCACAGAAAAAGGAGAGGCGGGGGCAGGACACAGATTTCAATAAAATCAAGGCTCCACGTGTCTGCTTAGTGAAATTACAGTAGCCGCGACCAAAAGGTTACGCAGTCGCCGCGGTTTCAGTGGAAGCCAAGGGGGGGCGGAGCAGAGCATTTTCTAGTTTTCCAAGGTCACTCTGGGAGTGAACACAAACAGAACCAGGCGTCCCCAAGCTCTGGTAGTGGTCACCCAAGGAAAATGGACGGGCCGGAGGTCAGGACGTCTTCTTGACCTACGGGGGTCCAGAACAGAGAAAATGGGGAGCTAGCGGAGTCTGGGATGTCTCCCAGGCTTCCGTGCCCAACGGGGGGTCTGTGGCGTGCATGACTTATGGACAGACCCGACCAGTAACGGGAGAGTGACTAGAAAACTAGAAAAGGCCACTTACCCAGTTCTGGTCCTTTTGTAGGAGAGAGTGGACCTCAGTAGAAGTCCGAGCTCTCTCCCGGGTTTCCGGCACCAAATGTAAAACTCGCAAAAGGGGCGGCGGGGCCCTGCGGGTAAAGCTCCCAAAGGCGGCGGGTGGCGAAAAGGAGTGCGCTCGCCAGAGTCAGACAAAAGTGGTAGTTTGATTTTATTGGAATGTGTGTCCCGGGCGAAATCTCCAGCCCCCCGGGGTGGAAGTTGGGGTGGGAGAGCCAGGAGAAATCGCACGTGGCTTTGGCTGCTCAGGGTTTTTATACAGGGGAAGGGGGTCAAGGGGTCCTGCCCAGGGAAAGGTGGACCCAAGGTGGACATCAGGGTCAGCAGATCTGCCTCATTGGTCACTTCTGACACAGTGTGTTGCTAGGTGACCGTGTTCCCTCCCCTTGCAGCCGCCCAATTCAACCTAACAGGTGAACGTCAGGGTCAGCAGGTCTGCCTCATTGGTCACTTCTGGTACAGTGTGTTGCTAGGTGACCGTACTCCCTCCCCCTGCGGCCGCCCAATACGACCTAACACCTTCTTCCCAGCAATTGTCATTTCCCACATCTTTCAGCCCCCAAGTTCTCTTTACAGGAGGAGGTATTCTGGAATCAGGGATAAAGGGTTATGGAAAATAACATTCCTACAAGACGTCTTCCCAAGAAAAATGGAGGGCAGTGTGGCTCAGAAGGAGCGAGGGGTAATTAGCCAAACATGAAACCTCTCCCAGTACATCTTTTCTCAGTAACAATGAACCCTGAGGGGAAAAGCAAACTTTCATCCCTTCCTGGGTTCATCCCCAGCATCTCCACCAAGAGCAAATATTTACCCCTTCCCAACCCCAGTGGATCTTGAAGGAAGGAGGCAAATACTAAAATGCTGTGCTCAGGACTTTTCCCCTTCCCCACTGCAGATGAGTTCCAGAAGGAGAAAGGCAAATGGAGAAGCTCTAGGTAACAATGGGTCCCCTCGGAAGGAAGATAAGCAGTGAACACTGAGTTGTGAGCTTGGAACTTTTTACAACAGCCTTGCTGAGTTAAAATTTTAACCTGCACAACTAGACCATGACTGTCCAAAGTGCACATCTTCGTCTCCAATGAAACTATAAAACCCAGATTCCCATAACCCAGGGGCCATCTCCAGAAAATGGACCCTCCTGTGCCTGATCCATGGACCTCACTGCAGAATAAGGGAAAGCTTGCTGATCTGAGGTTTGCTTCCCATCTCCTGCCTTCGTCATTGGTGGGTCATGAGCTTATAAGGGACTCTCGTCTGTTGGATCCCAGGAATGCCCTTAACTTGTTCCATAATCTTTGAAGGAGGCAAAGTATGGTGGAAATGAAACAGACTAAATTTGCTGCCTCCCATCCCATTAAGAACTACCACCATATGCTAAGAATGGAAGCCGAAGGGCTGCAACCCCCAACCCTGACATGGGCCAAGAAAACTGGAGACTGGCGCCCTCTTCAGGCCTGTATAGCACAGGCTAACTATATCTACCTATGTGCAATTCTACCTTTTGTCTCACTTAGCTGTGTCTTCCTTTAAAAGCTCTGCTCAAAAAAAAAAAAAAAAAAAAAAAAGCTGGGGATGTGGGGATGTAATTCAGTGGTAGATTGCTTACCTAGCATGTGCACGGCCCTGAGTTTGATCCCCAGCACCTCAAAAAGAAAAATAAGCCAGGCATGGTGATGCACACCTGTAATTCCAGTGACTGAGTAGGCTGAGGCCAGAAGACCAAGTTCCAGGGCAGCCTCAGCTATTGAGCAAGACCCTGTCTGGTGGTGGTGGAGGGGAGCAGCGGGTACTGGCACTGGGTATGTAGCTCAGTGGCAAAGTGCTCCTTGGTTCAATCCCAGTATCAAAAAAGTAAATAAATAAAACTCTGCTCAGCTCCGCTTTGGAGATTTTGAAGGTGGAACTGATACCAGTCATAGAAATCAGGATTGGGTCCTCCTTCCACTGGTGTTGAAGATTAAACATCTGAGAAACCCTGAGGCAAGCATAGAGAGCAATTTTTATTTGAGAGCAGGAGACGGAGATGGTTGACTCCAGAGAGGAGCTAGGGACCCAATGCTGGTGCCTGTGGGAGGGGCTGTCTTGCTCCTTTATAGACCTCAGGTTTCCTTCTCTCTCACCCCCTTTGCCTTCTTATCTTGCCCATAAGTGACCAAAAGGCAGGAAAAGGACTGCCCAGGGGGTACTCATCAGCAACTCCTTGTGTTGGGAGGAGTGATTCCCAGAGGTGTGGGTAACCTTGTGTGTGTGAATGCTTTGGAGGTGTTAGCATTTCATTTCCTTTTCTTTGAATTAGTCCCCATCTTCCCAACCCAGTCATCCATTATCTACACTATCTGTCCTTTGCCCATCTCAGAATTTTGGAAACAATAAGTTTCTTCTATCTTTCAAAACTGTCTCTGAATAAACCCTAGTTTCCTACCAATTTGAGTCTGAATATTAGCACTGCATGTGTTGTAACCTACCCTCTTGATCCCAGGATGGATGACGCCACCTGGAAACAGAAAAAGGACTGGCCTGAATCGTAACCTTTGGGAATGTTAGAGGACAGAGATGAGAATGGTGGTGATAATGGTCTTATTAGTGATTTAGGACCAAGTTCGCATTCCACAGAGTTGAAGATGAACAGTGTGAATAGATGAGGCAAACAAACATAACAAGATTTATTTGTTTAAGAAAGTGACAGAGGACAGACTCCTCCAGAGAGGAGGGTTCTTTCAGAGCCAAAAAGCCCACGGGAGGGTGTGGCTTGCCTTTTTTTTTTTTTTTTAGCCCTCAGAACCTCTCTCTTTCATTAATCATTGTCTCTCCCTCTTGCCTATACATACCCACCTAAGAGCATGAACACAGAAGGTTTTTTTTCTTTTTCTTTTTGAATAACCTAAGCAATTCTTTGTTCTTTTCTTGAAAAACAATCATCACCCTCTCAACCTTCATTAGTTTTACTCATGTTGACTGAAGAACATGGATAAGCCTGAGGGCATTTCCCCTAGCTGCAGCTGTTCCCCCACCTGCCCTCCCTCCATGTGTGTTGGAGAGAACACACCTGACTGAATCACCTGACTACAGGACACTGGGCCCCAGGAACTTCCCTACCTACCCTCCTGTCCCACCCCCAGTGAGCCCACCAAAAATGACCTACCAACTCATCCCATGACTTGGCTCTGCTAAACCCTATAAAACCCAGACCCTTGTGATGGCATGCCACCATTTTCTCCCTGAAAAATGTGCCCCTCTTATGCTTGACACTAACACTTAATAAAAAGGATCATTGATCCATTGAGGTCTGTCCCATTTTGGTAATTTTGCTTACATTGATTGCCTGATTTCAAGTCAGGCATTATCTGTTAGCACAAAAGGACCTGGCCAGATACAAACTTCACAGATCAGCCAAAGCCTTTATTCAGGAATGGAATCATACCTCTGATGGACCCACTTTCCTGGTGGAAAATGAGCCATTGGCCCAAGGGGGAGTCTATGCTTATATAGGTTGCACTGAGAGGTGACTTAATGAATGAGCTTGTCAGTTTGGGGCACTTAGTAATTTGTGGTCTGTTTCATTGGGCAAGACGGGGTGATCTAGGGTTAGCAGTCAGTTTGGGCACTCAGGAAACAGGTCTGTGAGAATTTGAAAATTTGTTTTTACTGGGCAATGTTTTTGCTTGGAGAAGAATGGAGGGTCAGCATTCAGTCCTTATTGTACTGTCACTGGGAAAGGATTTATTTGGGGGAAGGATCAGTGCTTTGGCTTCCTTTCTAGGGATTGGTCTGTCACTGGGAAAGGAGCAATGCCATCAGTGTGCTGCTGTCCTCTCCATTCCCTCTTCCCAGGCCACACCACTCCTGGGTTTGTCATTTTCCATATCCAACATTCCAGACTCTGAAAGGGGTATATGAATTGGGCTGTTGAGGTCTCTAGCTACTTACTGTTGGGAGGGGGTGACTTGGGGGGCTCCTTTCAGAGTCCTAGAAGTGAACATGGGGGTCATGCAGAGGGGGATGTGTGGAAGAAGTTCTGAAGCCATTGTGAGTGATGTCAATTCTCTTTATGCTTCTCCAGAAGATCAGGCAGTGAGTAGCAGGAAGAGAGATGCCCTGCAATATTTCCTGACAATTGTGGCTGAGCTGGTCACTTTATTAAGAAACTGTAGAACTAAAAATAGGTGCCGGGGTCCAGCCCTAGCACAAAGGGTCGTGGTGCTCTCTGGTGATTGGGATGGCGTCGGCGAGGTGGAGAACAAGGCAACATAGACTCAGTGATCTGAGGCTAAGTTGTGTTCTAACTTTATTTTTTTCACACACCATTTTTATATGTTAGCTTCTAGCATGAGTACAATATCTTGAGGCCACACAAAAGGAAACTGACGCAAATTACAAGACAACAGGCAAAACATGTTAGCAGATTAAATATTATCAACTCTTCATAATATTTTTAAGTATTCTTCTATATAATCTTTTACTGGTAACATCGTGCACTGAAGTCATTTCTATGAACAACATATAAGCTTACACTATGTGGTTAATAATTAGTTCAATAGGAACAATAGCTCTTGCTAGATTACACCTCCTGCTTTTGCCCAGTAAGCATTAGCCGGTCCAGCCCAAGAAAGCTGGTCAGAGCAACTAAGCAAACACCAGCGTTTTACATATTTTAAATATTCTAAAAAGGGGAGATGAGCCTTCCATGTACATTTTTCATTATAATTTACTTGATGCTAACCAAGGTATATTCTGCCAGTGGGAGATAAAGGGGGTCTATATCTAAGGGACCCGAAGCTGGTTTCCTAGGAGGATGCCATAGTTTTCCATTAACCAAGTAAGCATTACCAAATGATGTCTGAATTGTTGGGACTATTTTTCTAGCCTTAACAACTTTGTTTGTGACTTGTTTGTCTGGAGTTAAGGTGGAAACGACGTGTCTTTCTGCCCTAGGTCATCTAGGAGTAGTCACCATCTGCAGTGACATTTAGCATAAGTTGCTGGAAATGAGCATAGCATTCTTTCCAAGTTATACTTTTATCACCCCAGAACAAGGGCCTTTCTTGGTTATATCCAGTATGATAAGCTGTTTGATTCTTGTGTTCTAAATCCCCTAAGACCCTAGAATTCCCAGAAATCCAACATAATATTATTCCCAAGCATAGGCAAATTAAACAAGACAACAGGAAACAGTGGCCCCAATTCCCAGGAAGATGAGACCTTGCAAACATCTTTGTAACTCAGTGGAATCCTTGTCAAGCACTGAGGGGAATTGAAGAGGGCGCAGCAAATAGGGAGAAGAAAATATAATAATACATGAAGATTAACTGGTTTGCTAGGTTAGGGAAACAATTGTAGCATATAAAAGGAAGACTAATTAGCTTACTTGTGTTAGGAGAATAATTTTAGCATGAAAAGTGACTAATAACTAATTTGTTAGTGTTAGGAAAATGATTTTGGCATGGGATATAGCTTAGGACCCTATTATTTTCAGTTAAGGCCCAATCAGATTTCGGGTGTTCTTCCCATGATTTCAGGGGTCCAGTTCCTTTGGAGCATCCCAAGCATGATTAATCTTGGGATTATACTTTCCTGATGGTTTAATCGCTTCCGCCCTGCTTGACAGATTACACAAAACAAGGACAGATATACAATTAACCAAATGGTCATATCTAGTAATCAAGCTATGTGTGTAGAAAGTACTGAAAGGGTAAAGGTAAAAAATTCCTTCAGCTAAACTGCCCCAAATTTCTTCATTATCAAAAGAAGGTGTTTGGGCTTAACCATGCGGACCTGAGATTGTAATTTGAATACATCCAAAGAAACATCATGAAAAGGACCAAGTCCCATTCGATGATTGCGTACACTTCGCCATTGAATCTCAGTGTTATTGTTTGGAACACTAGTAACACAAAAGTGAGTAATATTGTAATGGCATTGAAGTCTCTGAGTCCGCTGTAAATCTTGTGCTTGTTCCCCTAGCCATATAACAGAATCTTTTAGTTGTTGGACCTTGCTCAGAATTTCGTGATCAATATATGCTAGAGTTTGCCAGGTTTCATTGTAATTCTTATGGGATTGCTGAAGGTAAGGCATTGTTTGGACCTCTTGGAGTAAGGTTGCTGCTGCTGTGGAGGTAGAGGCAATGATGCCAGCCAAAACACCACCACCACCTGATACATCATTTAGTCCAGTGCTTTAAATGTCTCAACAACTCTTGCATGAATGCTACTGAAGGTGTTTTCTGCCATGGTTCTTTCAGTTTTACAGGGAGCCAGGTAGCTGCTGCCCTTTTGAAAATCGTAACAGCTTGTTCTAGGTTCTGCCATATGGTTTGATTAATACAGTGCTGCAACATAGAGTTTTCACATTTAACATGATGTATAAACTATGAGGCATTATATTGTATTTGAATGGGCCCAGATAATAAACATACACATTCTGTAAAGTAGAGTTCTTTATGCAGGGAAGAGTTAAGATGGATAACAGTTTTTGATTTCCCATATCGAGACTCACCATTCCGGATTCAAAAAACCTCCTGGCTTAAACCTATTTTCCATGTGGAGTCCTGAATTAGCCCCAAATCTATTCGCAGGGTGGGAAGTGATAATTCCCCTTTATACCAGTACTTGTTTATGTTGGTAGCTGTTATTTCTATGAACACAAGTTAAATCATTCCCCTAAAAAACTGTCAATCCTATATCTCTAGATGAAGTGTCCATCAGTTCCCCATGAGATCCCCAAATCTATAACTTATTTTCCTGAATCAGAAAAATTTTGTGGAGGGTTTGTAGCTCAGTGGTACAGCGCTTGCCTCACATGCATGAGGCACTGGGTTCAATCCTCAGCACCACATAAATAAATAAAATAAAGGTATTAAGTCCATCTACAACTAAAAACAAAAAAATTAAGAAGAAGGCTTTGTGAATAAAGTGTAACACATTTAGTCCATCTTAACAATTTATGTGGAGGGTCCCTGTGATTGTGGTGAAAGCATAGGGGTCTGTTCAATGAATAGTTAATATTAACTTCCTGCTAAGCAGGAGAGCCTCTGCCCATAAGAAAAGTAAGCCTGGCCTCTTGATTTTGTCCTTTTGAGACGTGATGAAGTCAGTCTTGGTGTGGAAACAATATGAGTTATTGAGAGAAACGCAAAGTGGAGGTCAGGCGGATAATCCTGAGTAAACAAAAATTGTTGGGTAGACCCAGTAGTCAACAAAGAACCAGGCAAAGAGTGGTGGAATTAAGATAAATTGAAGGGGGAATATCAAACCATGTTACTGGGTGAGCAATAGTAGGCTGTGGAATATGGGCCCAATAAATCTCTGTCATTAGCCATGCTGGTAGTTGTGCATATTACAGGAATCAACATGATAAACCTGTTAACAGGAATAGTAAATTGATCTATTTTCCATATTCCATGTGGTCCTGGATCCATTTTATCCTTGTCTCTTACCACTCCTGACTGGTTTAGCATTTTTTCCTGACTGTTTTTGTGGGATGACAGATGCCAGGGAATTCAATTGATTTTGTAAAGTCATTACCAAATCGGTGACCTGTTGGATATCTGCAACAACCTGTGTTGACTATTTTATAGTGAATAGAGGTTCTTAATTTCAGTTTTCCTATGTTAATCCCAGTGGATGGTTCTAGCACTTTCAGTAAGGGCATAATTTGGGGGGCTCTCCTATGTTCGGTGTGTGCTGTTATTGGAATAGGAAGGCTTAAGTTGTGGGGTAAAATGTCAGTTTGAGGAGTAAGGAGAATTAAGATACAGAAAGCAGCTAAATTTTAGTAGGCAGGGATAAGTATGAATTTTGCAAAGAAAAAAAAACCCAGAAGTTTGGGGATATCATGGTTGGGAATGACAAAAGTGTATATCTTAAGTTCTATTTAAAAGAGTGATTATTTTTCTTCTAAACTTCTCAGGTATGGCTGTTGTAAACTCGCAGGCGGCGGGTGGTGAAAGATGTAAGCTTGCTGGAGCAGATTCGGGACCACCAGAGTCAGACAAAAGTAACTGAATTAAGATTTATTAGAGTTTGTGCTCCCAGGTGAGATCTCCAGCCCCCCCGGGTGAAAGTCAGACTGGGAGAGCTGGAAGAAATCGCACGTGGCTTTGGCTGCTCAGGGTCTTTATACGGAGGAAGGGGCTAAGGATCCTGCCCAGGAAAAGGTGGACCAAGGTGGACATTAGGATCAGCAGGTCTGCCTCTGATTGGTCACTGCTGGGGCAGTGTGTTGCTAGGTGTCTTTGCTCCCTCCCTCTGCAGCCGCCCAAATCCGACCTGACAGCTATATCTTGGTTATAACTGTTTTTGCTAGGTGTTCAAGACCAAGATGTTCAAATTGACCTTGTTCCTATCTGCTGTTAGGGGTCAGCTGAGTTCCCATAGGGATCACTCTTGGGGAACTTGAGAGCCGCTTCTTAGTTCTTTTCGTGCCTTCTGCTTACTCAAATGGGTTAGGGTCTCCTTGATGAGGTAGCTTCCCTTGGAAGCATCAGCAATATCTCCCTTCTTTAATGACCCGCCTCTTTGCAGCAGGTGCCCTGATTAACTTTCCATTCTCCAGTGGTCTCATTAATCTCTCTGATCAGGAGGTCATTTGGTCAAGGGTTGCAAAATTCCTTAGAGAAATTTTCTCATTTTGTGGGTTCAGGCTGACACAGAGGGCAAGAGCCAAATATGGGTTTTTTTGGCCCCTTATTTATTTATTTTTTACTTATTTAATTTTTTTCATGCATGTAAATAGGGTGATCATTTCTATCTCATTCTACCATCTTTCCCATCCCCACTGCCTCACCCCTCACCTCACTCCCCTCTGCATAATCCAAAGTTCCTTCTCTCTTCCCTACTTACCCCCTACTATGGATCAGCATAGGTTTATCAGAGAAAACATTTGGCATTTGGTTTTGGGGGTTGGCTTGTTTTACTTAGCATGATACTCTCTAGTTCCATCCGTTTACCTGCAAATGCCATAATTTCTTTCTTCTTTAAGTCTCAGTAATATTCCATTGGGTATATATATCATATTTTCTTCATCTATTCATCTGTTGAAAGGCATCTAGGTTGATTCCACAGTTTAGCTATTGTGAATTGAGCTGCTGTAAACATTGATGTGGCTGCATCACTGTAGTATGCTGATTTTAAGGCCTTTGGGTATAAACTGAGGAGTGGGATAGCTGGAGCAAATGGTGATTTCTTTCCAAGTTTTCTTAGGAATCTCCATAGTGCTTTCCAAAGTCCTTGCACCAATCTGCAGTCCCACCAGCAATGTATGAGTGTACCTTTTCCCCCACATCCTGGCTAATACTTATTATTGCTTGTATTCTTGATAATTGCCATTCTGACAGGAGTGAGATGAAATATAAGTTTTGCTTTGCATTTCTCTAATTGCAAGAGATGATGAACATTTTTTCATATATTTGTTGATTGATTGTATTTCTTCTGTGAGGTGTCTGTTCAGTTCCTTAGCCCATTTATAGATTAGGTTATTATTATTTTTTTTGGTGTTAATTGTTTCAGTTCTTTATATATCCTGGAGATTAGTGCTCTATCTGAAGTGCATGTGGTAAAGATTTTTTCCCCTTCTGTAGGCTCTCTCTTCAAATTATTGATTTTTTCCTTTGCTGAGAAGAAGCTTTTTAGTTTGAATCCATCCCATTTATTGATTCTTTTTTCTTTTTTCTTTTTTTTGAACCAGGGATTGAAGTCAGGGACACTCGGCCACTGGCCACATCCCCAGCCCTATTTTGTATTTTATTTAGAGACAGGGTCTCACTGAGTTGCTTAGGGCCTCGCTAAGTTGCTGAGGCTGGCTTTGAACTCGAGATTCTCCTGACTCAGCCTCCCAAGTTGCTTGGATTACAGGCGTGCGCCCAGCAATCTTTGCCTCTTTCTTAAATGTCATTTTACAAAGTTTACATATATTGTTTCCTGAATCTATATGGAACATTAGTTAACACTACATTAAATGTATAACGTTACATTTAAAACATGAACCAAAGAAAGACTGAGAGAGCTTTTAACTTTCCTTTTGTGTGGAAAAGCGACAAAATGCTTTCATGTTTCATGATATTAACCTTTAAACAGATTAGGCTCTCATTATCTTTTAGAAATACTTTTACATTTTTACCCCAGTGTAAAAAGTAATGTAAGATTTAGATTCAGTTATAGAACATTAAATGATATATATAAATCCCCAATTAAATTTATTATTCTATAAGTCTAAAATTACCATTTACAGACAGCTTTAGTCTGGAGAATATCAACTTGGTAAAAATGTCATTTTAAACTTCTTGCTTTAAAGACTTGTATACTGCCAGGCACGGTGGCACACGCCTGTAATCCAAGCGACTTGGGAGGCTGAGTCAGGAGGATCACAAGTTCAAAGCCAGCCTCAGCAACTTAGCGAGGCCCTAAGCAACTCAGTGAGACCCTGTCTCTAAATAAAATACAAAATAGGGCTGGGGATGTGGCCAGTGGCCAAGTGTCCCTGACTTCAATCCCTGGTTCCCCCTCCTAAAAAAAAAAAAAAAATTAAAGACTTGTATACTTAGAAGATATGAACACATTTAGTATGCTCTACTGATGTTTTTATAATAACCAAGTTTAGCTTTTTTTAAAATTTGTTTTTAGTTGTAGATGGACATAATACCTTCATTTTATATATTCATTTTTATGTGGTGCTGAGGATCGAACGCAGTGCCTCACACATGCCGGGCAAATTCTTCTACCACTGTGCCACAACCCCAGCCCCAAGTTTAGCTTTTAAAGGAAAATTCAGACTCTATAATGTAGTTTAATACTTGCAAATAATGGTGTTGCTGTGTAACCAGTGTTGTATAGATCTTAAATCCTTTAAGATTAGTTACTTTAAAGAATAAACTTAACAGACACAATTTTAAGAGTAAATTAATGTTCTAAGAAATCCTTGTCAGGTTAACGTATAGATTAAACCTTGGTTTTATATCAGTACATTAGTATTTGACCTTAAGGGAAAAACCTTAAATAGTTTTAATTGACTGTTCCACATATGTATAACCAACTTAGTTACACATAAACTTGTTGAAATTTGCCCTTTACTTACACAGACTTTTTTTTTTATCACTTACTTAGACCCTCATGTTGTTTATTCCATCACACAAAACATTTTCTTTGGAAAATTCCAAAATATTTTCTTTTTCCTTCAACTAAATATATTTCATACCTAGAACCTTCTAATTTCTCTTTCCTATCTGTTGACTCTTCTTTTTGTTCACACTCAGAAATGACCCTTATGAAATTTCTGAATTTAGACAAGTTATTCCATTTTAATAAGAGGAAATATTTTGTTATGGTTATAGCCACAGAAAACAGATTGGAATGTTCATGTTCCCCAGGGAGATTCTCCATTGTGATTGGGAGAGTCGGCCCCACCACAAATCCCCTCCCTATAGCCCACCCCAATCCCAAATCCCTTCCCTATAGCCTACCCCAGTCCCAAATCCTCTCCCTATAGCCCACCCCAATTCCAAATCCCCTCCCTGTAGCCCGCCCCAGTCCCAAATCCCTTCCCTATAGCCCACCCCAACCCCTTCCCCTCCCTATAGCCCCACCCTGGTCCCTTCCTGCACCCTATAAAAGTTGACAAAGAAAGAACTGGCGCGATTTCCCCACACCCCGCTTTTAGGGGTAAGGGAGGTCGTCGCTGGCCAGCTAAAATAATAATAAAAGGCTTCTTTTGGCTTTACGTGATCGGCTTGGATGACTTTATTTCTTTGGGTACAACAGTTATGTATAGTATTCTAATGGAAACACAGATGAAACTTTTGAACCCTTTGTACATAGAATCATGAATACACGATGTTCAAATATATCATCCTATGGAATTCAAAAAGCTAAGAGTACTTGATTTTATATTTAACAGTTAGCATTTTAACTTTGAAAATTAATCAGATGCCTCTAAGAAACACATTCATTGGGCTGGGGATATATATAGCTCAGTTGGTAGAGTGCTTGCCTTGCAAGCACAAGGCCCTGGGTTCAATCCCCAGCACTGCAAACAACAAAAAAGAAACACATTCATGAAGATTAATCCCAAATATGTCCAATCTAATTTACTTATTGACTATAATTATCAAGGTATCAGACAAGTGTATTGAATAGCATTCACTTAGTAACTTCCTTTATTCTCATTAGTTTACCCAGTTTAAATTAAACTTTTTTTTGCGGTGCTAGGGATTGAACCCAGGGCCATGTGCTTGTGAGGCAGGCACTCTACCAACTGAGCTATACCCAGCCCTAAATTAAACTTTTAAGTCACATGAATCAAAGGTATTTGGATCCATATTTTTAAAATTTTAATTCATGAGCAGTCATTATATGTCAATGTACATGATATATGGATGATATATGGATGTAACATATATAAACAACACAATATACAAGTGTGCACACAGACAAAAGTCCTTCTACCTTAATCTCCATTGCAATGTTACAGATGTTTTATTAAAACTTATTAGATTGAGAGCTAACCTTTGCAAATTGACCTCTGAACAAAGAAGAGTGTAAAAAAAACCCCTAAAATTGGATAAAATATCTGATCAGAAAACCACATTAACGTATGTGTGCTGGATCAAAATCATGAGCTCAAAAAAATTATGTGTATATATATATATAAAATTTGAAAAAACAAGAGTCAGAAAAAATATAGTCATTAATTATTTTAGTAAAGCAGCATGAGAGCAAGAAAGAGAAAGAAAGGGAGGGAGAGGGAGAGAGATGGGGAGGGAGAGA
>JAJEJO010002806.1:133053-162435 GCA_020662805.1 Glaucomys volans
TTTTTTTCCCCAGTTAGTAATCAGTCCAGGTTTGGATGCAGAAAATTATAAAACATTATCTCCCATTACTTTTGAAGAATGAGGTTGTTATGTCATGCTTGTCAGTTTGGGGCACTTAGGAATTTGTGGTCTGTTTCATTGGGCACGATGGGGTGATCTAGGGTTAGTCGTCAGTTTGGGCACTCAGGAAACAGGTCTGTGAGAATTTGAAAATTTGTTTTTACTGGGCAGTATTTTTACTTGGAGAAGAATGAAGGGTCTGGGGTCAGCATTCAGTGCTCATCTCTGCCATTCAGGGTTCCATTGACACCAGCGTTTATCGGTGGTGACTAGTTCTGCTTCCTCAGGTGTTGAAGTATAACGTCAGAGAAGCAGGCCATGGCAAACATGTTATGCAGGTTTTATTTAAAGATAATAATAGACTTCTCCTGGGAGGGAGAAGGGGGCCATGGCTGATATTCTAGAGTCCCAAGAAGTGAGTGCACCCTACACCTTTTATAGATCAGGGTCTCCTTTATTCTGTACTCTGCCCCCCTTATCTTTCCCCTTCCTGCCTATGTGACTAGCGGGCACAGGCAATGCCATGTCATGGCAAGCCCAGGAGTTGCCATGACATGGCAAAAAAGGTGAGAAGCAGATGGCAGGGGTAATGGCCAAATGGAGATTCAGGTAGGGGCCCAGGGGACATTAATTAGCAATTCCCTGCCTGTAGCATTTTGAGAGATAGCCTTGGGGAGCGAAAGGACTCTGGAGACACTGACATTCCAATCCCCCAGGGGCTGTCTCCAACTTCCCAGAATCAGATGGCCTTCATTCTTGATTCAATCAGATCTCTTATTCTACATTAACTGCCTATCTTTAATTCTGGCTTCACCATTGTACCGTCATTGGGAAAGGATTTATTTGGGGAAGGATCAATGCTTTGGCTTCCTTCCTAGGGATTGTTCTGTCACTGGAAAAGAATGCACTGGGAAAGGAGCAATGCCATCAATATGCTGCTCTCCTCTCCATTTCCTCTTCCCAGGCCACACCACTCTGGTCATTTTCCATATCCAACATTAGTCAATTTTCTCAATTTTCTCATTACCAGACCCTCGTCACTCTTACCTACAGTGGGAAAATGAGGTTACAAGAATAATTCTATAAAATGGGCCCAGAGTGTTGACCCTCACATACTTTGCCAAAAAGCAAATTACCTGCAGCTCTGCCTGGCCTAAGTAGACAAGATATGTCACATTCCTCAGCAAACTACCTGTTATCTGCAAGAAAATGCAGGCAGGAAATAATGTTGACAAGAAAAACTCAAGTTACTTTGAAGAGAGAGACATTTGTGACCCTTTTCACAGACCAGATTCTGGAAGATAAGAATAATTCTTCCAAGAAAAAAAAAAATTCTTCCAAACCACAAAACCTGTAAAAATGATTAAGAATTCAATTAGAGGGCTGGTGGCTGGTGTTGTGGCTCAGTGGTAGAGCACTTGCCTTGCATGTGTGAGGCACTGGGTTGAATCTCAGCATCACATATAAATAAATGGATAAAATAAAGGTCCATCAACAACTAAAAGAAATTAAAAAAAAAAATCCAATTAGAATTGCTCAGCATGGACCAAGGGAACCTAGTATTGTCCTGGCAATAAATACTTGAAAGTCTGATGTTATTCTGTTGTCAAAGGTCAAGAGGTGGACCTGGGTGAAAGTCTCTGGAAACTTTCTGAGACCCCTCAAGTGCAAGAGAGGCACACTGTCTCCCTCCTCTGAGAGGGCCCACTCTCTCCCTTGAGTGTCCCCTTTCCCTTTTGCTATCCCTTCAATAAATTCATCCTTATTAGTCTGAGTGATTGTCTGAAATCTTTCTGACTTGACTGGCAAAAATCAGGGTTTGAAGAGGGGTGGTCTTTGTGCTGCCTCAGTTTCCCAGAAGACCCCAGCTCTGTACCTTGTCCCAAGCTAGACTTTTTTTTTTGCGATGCTGGGGATTGAACCCCTAAGCTAGACTTTTTATGAGTTTACTCCCATGAGTCAAATGACTTATCAAGGTCCACTTCCTGCTAGCAGTTTTACTTAAATAAGCCATGCAGTTTAGCAGGGAGGAAAAACTTCCTAGCACATTTACCTTCCTGACCAAAAATCCCCACACACTCTTTACCACTTGGTCTCAGTTCTTAAAGGCTGCTGTTTTTTAATTTTAAAATGGATTTTAAATCAGGAAACTTTCCTGAGATCAGGCATTTTATCCTTTAAAATGTATTAAACCAAGGTATTTCCCCCTACATTGAAATATAGATGTGTCTATAAAAGATGATTTAAAGAACCTCAACCACAATTTCACATGCAAAAAATTAACACTACTTCATTAAAGTCTTCAAATACCAATGTTCAAATTTCCTCAATGGTGTCAATTCTACACATTTTGGTCATGATTCAAATAGTCCACACATTGCATGGACTGTGGGTTTTTTGGTTTTGATAGTGCCAGGTAATGAATCCAGGTGTAGTGCCTGCGTATTAGACAAGCACTCTATCACTGAACTACGCCCAGCAATTAATGTGTCTTTTAAATCTCCTTTATGTGTTTCTACTCCATGTCTTGTTTTTCTTGAAATTTATTTAAGAAACAACTTTATTTGTTCTAGAATTTCCTCTGATTTATTGCTGACTGGATTCTTACTGTGTTTTTAAACATTTTTTTCCTCCATTCTCTTGTTTTTTGTAAAATGAGTTTCCCCAGAATTCGTTAGATATTTTGGTAATACTTCCATACGATGTTTGTGTTTTACAAAGTAACCAAGGAATGCTCATACATTCAGGTCTTAATAAAATAAAAAAATTGGATTTTATCACATATTTATTAAAGACAATCATTTATAGTTTATAAAAAAAATACTGCCCTGATATACACAAAGATCTCCTGATAGTAGTAATTAAAAACAATCATTTCCACCCCCCCTCGGGTCCACATAATATTTCATTTAAATTGGTTTAATTTTGAAGTGTAATCCAATAAGACTGAAGACCAAGCACTTCAGGTCCTGGACAAGATAATAAAATACTCGTAAGCCTTCTGGATCCCTAAAACGCAAAAGGGGAAAAAAATTAAAATGCTAAGAAAAACTGGCAACCCCCTCCACCCAAAACACCAACCAATTAAAAACCTGATTATTTTTCTACTAAAATGCTCCTTGTGAAGGTATTTACAGCATTAAAACTTCAAAGAGCCTAAAACCCATTAAAAAATTATGTTTAAATGCAATATTATGAGGACATTTAAATATGTTGAATTTTTTTTTTTTTTTTTTTTTTTTTTGCAGTGCTGGGGATTTAACCCAGGACCTTGTGCTTGCGAGGCAGGCACTCTACCAACTGAGCTACATCCCCAGCCCTGTTGAATTTTTTTAAGTGGGGAAATTTATTAAGAAAAAATGATGATTAAAATAACACTTCAATTTTTTGTGTGTGAGTTTTTAAAAAACTAGTTTTTAATGCACATACACCAAAAGACTAAAAAGATATATTTCAAGATATTAACAATGGCAATCTAAGATTATGGACAATTTTCCCCTTCTACTTTTCTATATTTCCTGTGCTTTTCTACAATGAACATGTATTGCTTTCAGAATTAGAAACCACCCCACCTCCCCACTTTTTTTAAAGTGGCACTAAGCAGGACCAAGAGGCTGAATATTACTATGGCATCAATGTAAGAACAAGAAGACCGAAGGAAGACAATTAAAACCAACATTTACTAACAACGATCCATAACTAATTTCAAATCCTTAAAAACACAGGAGCCAAAGAGGTTGCCGAATTCCAGACTTTTTATAGCATACAGATTTGTGTCTCGCTCGACATTGTAATTTGTCCCACTGACAACATGAATTTTAAAATTCAGATCTTGAGAGATTTCAAATTTCATCAACACTTTAAGAGGTGCTGGTTTGAATGGTCAACAGTGACTGAGAAAGCTGTTTAGAGTTGGATATGATACAGTTTATTTCAAGCACTTGTTCATGCATACTTAATGTTCTGTTTTGGCTGTTTCGATGCATTACTGTATGTGTGTCACTGAGGAGTTTTTAGTATCAATGATCGAAACACTAAAAGTAACAGAAGTAGCCTTTGAAAATACAGCTGGCCCAGATTCGCAGGGAATCTGTATCATTCATGGGTCCCACCACCCATGGATCAAAAATGTACTTAGGCCTATGATGGCTACATCTGTAATGAAAACATTACGATTTTTTTTCTCATTATTCCCTAAACAATACAGCATAACAACTATTTACACAGCATTTACACTGTATTAGGTATTATGAGTAAACCAGAGATGATTTAAAGTATTCATGAGGATGTGCATAAATTACATCAAAATGTTAAACCATTTTATATGAGACTTGAGCAACCACAATTTTGGTGTCTACAGTGGGCCCTGGAACCAATCCCCTGTGGACACTGTGGAATGACTATAATGTGGAGTCCCTCTCTAATGAGGGGGACAAAGCTGCCCAATTCTGTCTTGCAATTGCATCATATCTTCCCACAATGGTCCCAATTTGGTTAAAGGTTTTCTTATTAAGTTACTCCAAGACAAACACAGTGGATATAAGGATCATACACACTTACTTGGATTGATTAACATCAATAAGGGAACCAATTTTTGATGTTGTGAAAGAAATGTGCTCATCTCCAATGACGATTTCAAGCTCCTAGAAACATTTAAAAAATCTAAGTTAGGCAGATCTGGAATATTCATCAAACACAAAGAAGTGCTCACTACTTTCAAATCACCCAAACTCTACTATAGATGGTCACATAGGAAAGGTACCTTATTTTAAGCACTAACTGTGATGGAAACAGAAAGAAATATATTGGTTTAGCTCTTGAGAAACTCATCTGCCTAGAGAAAGCTGTGTCCTCAAAGCACCATCACTAGAAATTTAGAATTTATATACTACTTTGTATGTGAGTTTTCATTTCTTAAAATGTGGAGTGACTTGGATAGATCTGTTTGAAAAATACCAAAGAATCCAATCTTTCTGTGCAACATGAAACAAGGAAAATTATCCTAGATCTTGGGTTTGATCTCCGTTTGCTATATACTTAGCTGTATGACCTTGGGTCTCAATTTCTAGACAGTGACACAAATATCACAAACCTTCAAACAGTATCTATAGGGGTGCCCCCTGTGTACCAGGTATTGTTCTCAGTGCTTATGACAGATCAATAAAATCAAACCAAACACGTCTCTGTCTTTGAAGAACTTATATTCCAGTGAGACCTATTTTTTTTTCCTTCTTCTTTAAAAAAAATATTTCAAAGTCTATCTCCCATGCTTTTTCTTCTTTTGGTACCGGGGGTTGAACTCAGGGTGCTTTACCTCTACATCCTCAATCCTTTTTATTTTATATTTTGAGATAAAAATAAAAATTTTATTTATTTTAGGTCTAAGTTGCTGAGGCTGGCCTCAAACTTGTGCTCTTTCTGCCTCAGCCTCCCCCAGTTGCTGGGATTACAGCCATGCACCATTGTATCTGGTGCCATCTTGCATTCTTTCCCTCTCCTTGTTCTCATTCTTTTTCCTTCCTGAGTTCCCTAAAGCTGGAATGTATTCTTTCCACTTGTGTTTTTAGATTTGGTAGTATGTTTTAAATCTATCTTATATGGTCATACTACATATGTCTTTTTGCTTTTTCCATTCAATATTGTTTTTGAGATTTTTCCATGCTGAGTTTACATAGCTCTTATTCACTAGCTTTAAATACTTTTGAATATTACATTTCTTTACTGAAGCAGACTTAAGTTCCCAATTTTTGGAATAATAAACAATGTGACAATATTCTTCTATGCATTCCCTTCAAGGTATGTTAAAATTTCCCTAGGAAAAAAGTAGGATAGCAGTATTCTCAGGGGCTGGGGATGTAGTTCAGTTGTAAAACACCATAAAATCAGTGGTATACATAAACAAATTTACATTTTTAAAGATCACACAGGCTTTAGGATGAAAACATGGACTGTACAAAACAAGAGAAAAAACAAGGAAGTCAATTAGAAATCTGGATGATGACACTAGCAGTCAAGACAGAAATATCTTTTGGGTTAATTCAGTCAAATAAGACAATGGCTCTTATTTTTTAATTACCAAAACGGTCTTCAGAATGATATATATCTATGTCATGAATTTAAATAAATATAGTCACTTGCATGATTTTCCTTCCATTAGCTTGTGAAATAACTATTTTTTATTTATCCCTATATCCCCACAATACTTTGTACAGAGAAGTTACTCAATAAGTGAAGCAGAGAGCAAAAGGTCTGAGAGGGGGAATCATAAGAAGCATTTCAGGGCTGGGCTCTGGGTAGTCTGCAACACCCCCTCCTCTCTCTCTCTGGTCCTCTCTCTGGAATTAATGCTTCCTTAGACAAGATGCTAGTTATCTGTTTCATGCAAGGTTCAATAACATACACACACATGCAGACATTAAGCAGAGCAATAAATGTCATCTTCTTTGTAAGAAATCTGTATTACAGGAATAGCAATAAAATACATACCTGCCGGCCTACTCGGTCAGGAGGAGGCCACAAAGCATCATCCTCTTTGGTAATTTCACTGTCATCAATTATTCTCTTCAATTCCTCCATCACACTTTTATGTACATAGGCCTGAAAGCAAGTTAAAAAGCAGAACTTGGGTTGCATTCTTGAGGAGCACTCTGATTCAGGTAGTGATAGAAGATAAAAACAGCTCCTGAAGACCTATTTCAGGCACTTCCAAATGGCGGAAGACATTCATGCTTTACCTCAGCATGCTGAAGATGAGTGGTAGGGCAGAAGTATCCAATGACAGCACCTCTTTTCCCTTCTAGTTTTTACTACCTATTGGCAAATCCTGTTCACATGAATATTCTCTCTGCTCACATACACAGCTCACACCTGAACCCAAACAGATTTGTGAATGCTCCTTGCTAAATGGTTTGAATGTTTGTATCCCTCCAAAAGTGTCCTTGAAAATTAATCTCTCTCTCTCTCTCCTTCCTGACTGCCATGTCCTGAGTTGCTTTCCTCCTTCACACCCTTCTGATATTCTCTCTCATCTTAGGCCCACAGCAATGGAGTCAGTCATTTATGGACTAAGATCTATGAGCACCAAATAAACTCTTCCTCTTCTAAAATTGTTCTTCTCAGATCTTCTGGTCACAGTGGTAAAAAAGCTGACTAAAACAGTATAGTTTTTTTTTTTTTTTTTGGAATCAGGGATTGAACTCAGGGACACTCGGCCACTGAGCCACATCCCCAGCCCTATTTTGTGTTTTATTTAGAGACAAGGTCTCACTGAGCGCTTAGGGCCTCGCTAAGTTGCTGAGACTGGCTTTGAACTCGCGATCCTCCTGACTGAGCCTCCCAAGTCACTTGGATTACAGGCGTGCGCCACCACGCCCAGTAACAGTATGGTTTTAACATGATTTATGTCCCTACCTAGAGTTGATACAATTAAAGGCTTGGTCACCAGGGTGGCAGTACTGGGAGATAATATGGACATTTAAGAGGTATGGATCTAATGGGACATTGGTGTATGTCCTCAGAAGGGATTGTGGGGCCCCAATTTCTCTGCTCCTGGTTTGACATGTAATCTCTTATTCACATATGGGCTCCCATCATTGCTATCTGTGTCATGAGATGATACAGTCAAGAAGCAGATTTCAATGAGCCTGCATGCTACTGGACTTTGAATCTCCAGAACCATAAGTTAAATAAACCCTTTTATTTCATAAGCAGCCTGCATCAGGTACTTCATTATAGTGACAAAAGCTGACTAATAACCTCCTGGTTATTCTCAACTAAATAACATGCTTCTTAAGAAACAGAGACATGTGTTTTACTTATTTTAATTTTGGGGGGTGGGTTGTTGATGGACCTTCATTTTATTTATTTATATGTGGTGCCGAGAATTGAACCCAGTGCCTCACACATGCTAGGCAAGTGCTCCACCACTGAGTCACAACCCCAGCTCCCAAGAGAGATGTGTTTTAAAATACACTTTGTAGTTGGTTATGATAGTACATCGGCCTGGGAAACTAATAAAAAGTAAAAAGACTTGCAGATGTAGCTCAGTGGTAAAGCACCCCTGGGTTCAATCTCCAGCACCTCCAACAAAACAAACTAAAAACACTCTATATGCTAGCCCATGTTTAAAAATGTAAGGATGCTGATAAGTATGGAAAAGCATGAAATCAATTGCTCATTACATAGTTATGAAAATACATTGACTTAAGATATTTTCAAATGTGACAAAGTGGTTAAAAGGGAAAAAGTAGCTTTGACAAAGTCTTTTTTTTTTTTTTTAATGAGCAGGTGTTCTAGAAAAGACTCTTTTCTTTAAACCTTTGTTTTATTTATTTTTATGTGGTACTGGGGATAGAACCCAGTGCCTCACAGGCGCTACACAAGCCCTCTACCACTGAGCTACAACCTCAGCCCTCACAAAGTCTTAATGGCAGAAGTCACAACTGAATGAGAGTACATGGGCTGTACTGAGGAATGCTGTGTTAGTCAGTTTTTCATCCCTGTCACCAAAATACCTGATGAGAACTACTTAAAGGAGAAAAAGTTTAATCTGGGCTCATGATTTCAGAGGTCCAGTTCATGGTCAGCTGACTCCATTGCTCTGGGCGTAGGTTGAGGCAAAACATCGTGGGGGAAGGGCTTGGCAGAAGGAAGAGCCAGCCAGGGAGGTAGGGAAGCAGAGAGGGAAAGACAGAGGGGGAAGGGGGACAAAGAGAAGATAAACTCTTCCAGGGCACGATCTCAGTGACTAACCTCCTCGAGCCACAACCCACCTGTCTATAATTACCACTCAGTAATTCATTCAAATTATCAATCCATCAAATGGATTAATCTACCAATGAGGTTATAGCTCTTAAAATCAAATCATTTCACCTAGGAACATTCCTGCATTACCACATGAGCTTTCTTTGGGGAGGGGGGGTGGGCCAGGCATGTCATATTCAAACTATAACATATGCATAGATCTGAATTCCAGTTCTTAATCTCTTACTAGCAAGGATGACTGTGAACAGGTCCCAACTGGGCCTTCATTTTCTTATAAAGGGGACATAATACCTCCCATCACATGGGCCCATAATCAGGGTTAGATAAGATAAGTATGTGTTGAATACCTGGTGCCATGCATGGCATCTAACATGCATTCAACGATGCTAATTGTTTTCCATGCTCCCCTTTCTTTCAGATGCAATTTAAATAGCTCTCTTCATTGAGTGCTATGTGCCAAGGAATATACCAACCACTTTAAGAATAACGTATTTAATTCTATGACAGTACTTGGAAATGGGAGAATGATTTTAATTATCCCTGTTTTTGCAAATGAAGAAACAGAGACTTAACAAGTTCAGACAGGTAACTTGTCCAAGGTCACACAAGTTATTAAGCAGCAAAGAGAGGATTCAAACCAAGGCACACCAGATTTCAAGAAGCAACCAGGAATTGATTAATAATTATAAAATAAAAACTGAAATACATAAATAATAAAATAAAAAAGAAATAATCTAGAAGTTGTCTATATCAATAGATCTACTTCCCTGGTCCTTAACTTTAAATACTATTCCTAGACGGAGCAAAATCAATATAAGGCAGAAAGCTAAACTGAACTGAAAATGAAAAGCTCATACCTCTTTTCTGATCATGACATCATTTTTGTAATTGCTGTTGTTGGCATACCTCAATTTACCTGTAAAAGGCAAAAAATAAATGCAATATATAATAAAAACATATAAACAAAGCATTATTAGTCTACGGGGACTATCACCTGTTGCCTAATATGTATCCTAACTGTTCTTCAAATGGCTAACAGATTTACTATGTATGCCTTTAGTGTTTCAACACTACTAGCCTTTTCAGTTTATTAGCCTCCTCACAAAAAATTCAGGTGACAATGAACTACAATTCAAGCAAAAGGCAACTGCCTATGTAAAAGAACACAGGGAGCTGGGCGTGATGGTGCACGCCTGTAATCCCAGCACTTGGGAGGCTGAGGCAGGAGGATTGAGAGTTCAAATCCAGCCTCAGCAACTTAGCAAGGCCCTAAGCAACTCAGTGAGACCCTGTCTCTAAATAAAATACAAAATAGGGCCGGGGATGTGGCTCAGTGATGGAGTGCCCCTGGGTTCAATCCCCAGTACCAAAAAAAAAGAATACGGGCAGACTGTTTGTGACTGACAAATCACAATCCTGGAGATTAATGTCTTCAACTGAAAATAGGGATTGTAGTTGATAAATTACCTGCACAGAGGACATGCTGAGGCTCAAATAAGTTGTGAAAGCACTTTGAAGAGCCAACAGGATAGTTTGGGGAAAATGGTGGGGATGAAGGAGAAGACAGAAGGAAACAGAAAACATGATTTTCCCCACTGTGGAAGACACATGTAAGAAAAGCCAAATATAAAGCCTTTTCACTTTTTCTCTTACCTCAGGTCTCATTTCATGTTACTCACAATGGACAATGTGATATATCTGATTAGGAACAAATCTATCTGATTAGGTTAATCTAATACTCTGATACAGTCAATGGTTTCCCTCTGCCTTCCTGATAAAACCCAAACTCCTTATCATGGCAAATAAGTTGAACTTCTGCCTTTCTCGGTCACTTCACTCCTACAGTATTCTTTATCACAGCTGGTGTCAAACTACTTTGTTTTTGCCTGACACATCAAGCACTTTTTAGCTTTCAGACTCTATTGTGAATTGTGTCCAAAACAATTGTGTCCAAAAAGTGAAAAGGCTTTACTCCTGGTCTCCTAACTAACTCCTACAAAATTCTGCAAATCCTTCTCCCAACTCAAGTCATAGTACATAGGAAGTTTTCTCTGACCCTCAAGTTAAATGAGGTGCCTCCTCTCTGCTCCCAAAGTTTCCTTTGCTTCTTTATGCCACAACACCTAATACATTGTTCTGTCACTGTTTACAAATCGATCTCCCTCACATTTGGAGCTTGTCAGAGTCATCTTTGTGCCCTCATTTAGTTCAAAATTTCTGTCATCTGATTCCTCTCTCTTCCACCAGAGTGCCCTCCATATATTATCAGTCAAGTCCAATTGGTTCTGCCTCAAATGCTATCCTAAATCCTCTCTCTTTGTATTCTTATTTTAGTCCCAACCAACATCTCCTCATTAGTAGCCATTTCCCCTCTTGCCCATTCTGCACCCAATAGCTAGAATACTTTTTCAAGAACAGATCACATCATTCCTGTTTCAAGCTTTCCAACTGTGTCCTGCTGTACTTAGAAATCTAAATCCTTTACCATGGCCTATAAACATGTGGTGTGGCCCAACCTATCTGTAGGACACCATCTCCTACTATTGTCCTCAGAGCTCACTATTGTTCAACCATCACACTGGCAACCTGAAACATGCCTGGCTTGTTCTTGCCCTTGACATTTGCTACTCCCTCTGTAAAATGCTCTTTCTTCCTCCTGGGCTTCACAAGGCTGGCTCCTTGACCTGACCCAGGGCTCAGTTCCAATATCCACTCTTCAGAGAGCTACCCTATCTTAAAACAGCTCAACCAGCAATTATTTCAACATTTTGCTTTTTCCTGATAAATCGTCACTATCTGGGATCATTTTGTTTATGATCTCTCTCGCCCAACATTGAAACAGAAGTTCCGCGAGATAAGTTTGTCTATCTTGGTTGCTGTAACCCTAGTGAGTGAAACACAGCGTGGAACAAGGTGGGCATTCAACCAACGTTTGTTGAAAAGTAAGCAATCAGAGAAGTCCCTGCACATGGATATAAAGAGCCAAAGGAGCAGAGAAAGAGCGTTCCTTCAGACCCAAGTCGCACTGGTCTCAGCCCACTCCGGACCCCCGGCCCGCGCCCAGGCCTAGTCTCCGCTCCAGGCGCGTGGGAGCCGCTCTTACCGTCGGGTCGGAACTCAAACTCCAAGAACTCGTGGCCGAACTTGCCTTTGTGACCCACGTAGTAACGTAGGTAAAAGTCACTCTCCATGCCTCGCAAAACTGAATTAAGACCGAACTTTAGGAGTAAACCACAACGCCGCGGCCGGCGGCCAACAATGACGTTTACGGCGGCGCGTGGAAGTGACGTCAGGGTAAGGGCGGTGCCCTCAGCTCCTCGCCCTCGACCCTGGAGGCGGGAACTAGATTGCCCCTCCCCTCCCCTCCGCTCGGGGGCGGGAATCGGGAGGAGCCTCGCTAGTCTTGCTGTGTGCCCGACGTCAGGCGGAAGTTGCCGGCGGGTTCTTCAAAGTTTGGCGACCTCTTTTAAAGACCTCGGGCCCGGCAAGTCGATCCTGCGTCCCGCCAGGTTAAAGAACACCGACTCCTGTGAGTCGGACAAGACTCCTTACTGTCTCTGGATCTAGGTCGTCTCAACGGTAAAATTAACAAAATGACCGACCTGGAGAAAGCTGTACACAGTGATGTGTGTGTAAATTGTCTTTAAATTTGTTAAAAAAAACGTTCTCAATGACGCCTTCCCCGAATCCACAGTGCATATTACCTGGAACTAACTCGCCTGTACTAATTCCTGTTTTGCCCCTTTTAGGGAATTTGCCCCTAATTCCCTTTGCCTGCTTTCGCCCTGCCTCACTGGTCTCTAGAATAGGTACCTTAAGGGGAAGTTAAATGGTATACTTGATCGCTCAGGGATTCGCAGCCCAGGCTGCACGTTGGAATCGTGTTCCATGGGAGCCCCACCTCAAACCCATAAAAATCTCCCTTGGAGGACCTGGAAGTTGCTACTTTTTTTGTGGAGCTCCCAGGTAGGTCAGAGTAAGTGACCAGCGCCCAAGAAGCTCTGACTTTTCAGGTGAGAATTGTTGACCTCTGAAAATTTTCTGGCTCAACTAAGGTTTGAGTAGGCCAAGGGCGATCAAAATCCTAATTATAGGAGCATGCTTTATCGCATCCAAGTTCCAGCTATAGAGAGAACGTCTAGAGATAGTGCTAAAATGACATCATTATCCGGACCTGGGGGCTGTAATTGTATTCTATTCTGTAAAGTCTCTGATTTTTATTCCCAGTCTACATGTTTAGTCCTTTTCTCCCTGAAGAAGCATTGGTAGCAGAGTGTAGATTGGGTTTAGGGGCTGAGGGAATCACTGGAGACTCGGGTTAAAATAATTCCTTAACAGTGAGTCACTGTAACCATAGGCAAACAGATTCAGCCTTCTGAAACTCAGATGTATTGTCTTCAAAGTGAGCATAAGAGGACTGGAAATGTAGCTCAGTGGTAGAGTGCTTGGCCTAGCCTGTAGGAGGCTTTGGGTTTGATCCGTAGTACAGCAAAATAAATATATAAAAAAGAGCCAAATAATACTGTATACCTGGAAGCACTGTTGTAAGGATAAGAAACCATGTCTTAGAAAATATTTTGCCATCTGTAAATTACTATGAAGTCATGAGGCATTTTTATTACCAAGCACTGGATATGAGTGGTAACAAGGGAATTGTATGAAAAGAGAGGGGAGCCACTAGGTGATAAGCACTGAATACATGTCAGCTTCTAAACTGAGCCCATTTACATGTACTTGCTTTGAATCATCCTAACCATCCTGAGGTGATAATTAGAGTTAGGGCAGTTGCCATATGGTTATTTTCCTACAGTGAAATTATAAAAGCTCTAAGGGGCAAATCTGGGCATCCATGGATATGGCCAACAACAAAAGTACTGAACAACTTAAAGGACACTTGACCCAATCAGGCTGCAAAGTAATCCAGGTGTTTGGACATGAGAGAACATGGTATAGCTGAAGGAACATGGCATGTGTGTCTGCAGTGTCTGAATTCAGCATAATTTATTGAGCGTCTACTTGTCATGTGTTGGGGATATGATGTGAAAGAACAGATCTTTATAGAGCTTGAAGAGGAGGCAGTCGAGCACACAAGAAGGCATAATTTTGGAATAAGGGTTATCTATGAAGGAAGCATGGAATATTCTGGAAGTACATATGATGGTTCCTTATCCAGTCTCAGGGCCTAAGAGATTTCCTGAAGGAAGTGTTCCAGACTCAGGGTCCAGAACTGTGTGGTTACAATATAGAGCACTGAGTGATGAGGTTGGAGATGGGGCAGAAGCCAAATTGTGAAGACCCTTATAAACCATATTAAAGAGTTTGCATTAACCCAAGTATATTGGCTTTTAATGCCAAGGAAGCAGTTGAATGGCTTTAAGCAGGAAAGCAGAAAAAGATGGTGACATGACCTATTGTTCTTTAGAAAGGTCACTTTGGTTGCCATGTTGTAGGTTGGATTGGGAAATGGAAAGACTAAAAGTATGAAATTTGGATAAATAGTTGTTAAAGTAATCCATGAGGGTGGTAATATAAGATAATGGTGACCCATATGCAGGTAGTGACAAAAGAAATAGAAAAATGGATGGCTTTAATTTAAGGGGCAAGTAAAGGAGACTAAGATATGACCAGAGAGGTAGGGGGAAAACCATGACTATGGTTTCATGGAAACCAAAAATAAGACTATGCCAAGAAAGGAGTGGTCAACTGGGTTAAATATGGCTTCCAGGTCAAGGAAGATAAGAACTGAAAGCATTTACAATGTTTATAGTGAAGGAGATCTTGGATCAACTTGGTGAAAGCAATCTCAGTGATATAGGAGTTAAGTGTCAGGACAGAAATACTGGGATGTAAACTGGAAAAAATGATTATGGAAGCATGGAGTTGAGTTACATAACCCATAATGAGAAAGCAGGGACGCTTCCTGGAGGAGGCATTACCTAAGTGGAGTAGTCAGGGATAAATAGGAGTTAGCCACAAAGAGGCGGAAAAAAAGAATCTAGGCAGAAAATTCTGTATGTACATGTACATGTTCGTTGGGTCTACTAAAAATTACTGTGTGACTTTGGGCAATCACTTCTCCCATTTCCTTGCTTATAAAATAGGGATGGATAGTATTGATAGTATTTATCTTATAGAATTGTTGCCAAGATTGAGATGATTTATGTAGAATACCTGAGACACATTAGGGACTCAATTACTGATAGTTCACCCCCCCCATTAAAGCATCACAATGAAACGATACTTAAAAAGATTTTTAAAAATGAATTTAATCTCTCTCTAGAAACAGTGTACTGATTTTACAAATGTCTACATTTGGTTCTCACTTCACCAAGATGATGTCAGTACAGCTAGTGAGATGCAGCACACACCTTCAGTCCCTCTGTCTCTGGAAGAGAAGCCAGACTGTAGAGGGCATGGAGTACAGAAGCTAACAGAACTCAAAATGATAAGACAAAAAGAGCAGAAACGGTTAGTGTGACCAGACATTCTAAAATGCCCGACTGTTACATCAAATACAGTAATTTGGGGATTAGAGGGAGACAAACAAGGAAAATCCACTTCGATACAAGATGATGGAGTTTGCAAACCAGTACTTTACCTCAAATTAACAATTTGTATAGAACAAAATGCTATTTTAAAAGCATATGGTTTGTACAGGTATTTGTTTTTTTTGTAGTTTTTGTTAAAAAAGTATCAAAACCTTGTCTTTAAATATATATATATATATTTATACAGGTGGCTTTTTTAAAATTATTTTTATAGCACAAAGTGTGTGCAAATGCCGAGGATTTCTTGACTGTGCACATGGTGCATAGCCTCATGAAGAGATTCCTGATTTTTTTGTATTAACTGAAAATTTTGAAGCTATAATTCCTCCACCTTCTAAATTCTTCATATCCTGTAATCTCCCAATATCCTAAAAATCTAGCATGAGAAGACTCTGATTTTATCTTCATGCATTTATGGGAAAGGAAAATTACTCTGAAATGTTTAATTGCTAACTCATTTATATTCTGTGACGAGCACATGGCCAATTTGCAGGTGGTTTGCATTTCTGTGGGATGTGAATGGCCCTCCCCATTCCCGCTAGTGCCTGACTATACAGTGACTGGGATTCCCTCTCCAGTCTCCACATCTTTAAAACTTCCAGTTTTCTTTCCATAGTTGAGAAAATATAAGAGGCTCTTGACAAAGTGGCATGCTTCCATGAAAATCCCACTTCCTTCATATTAGTTTTCATTAACTATATCAAAAACCTCTAACTCAAGTTTATGAAAAGCAGTCAACATTTCCCTTTGGCCACTGGAAAACTTGAGGCTGCATGTCTGCAAAGTGCTGGCAATGCATCTTATATTTTTCACGATGTACTTAGTGCCTTGTTCACAATATGACCAAGAAATGTTAAATTAAATCAGAAATTAAATATAAGTATTTTATAAAGTGCTTATGTTGAACCTGTCTTTCCATCCAGCCTCATTTCTTGCTAAGTCGTGGTGAGTCTTCTATTCTAGTTATAATGAACTACATGCAGTTCCTTAAAGTCCCCATGCTGATTCATGCCTTTGTCTTTGAACAGTTTCCTCTGCCAGAAGCACTCTGTGGACACCCCTTCTTAATTTTTGAGACTTAGCTTAAGGTCACTTCTCCTATGTATGCATCATTCTTCATCTCCTCAGGTAGAATGACCCCTCTCTCCTTATGCCCTAACAGTACACTAAATTGAAATCTATTCTCTTTTTGTTTCTACATGTCTTCCTCTGCTGCTACTGTGAGCTTCATAAGGACAGAAAATTTTGATTGACCTTTCCATCCGAAGTGCCTGGCATACAGTTGGCACCTAGTGAATGGTTTTAGGGAATGAATATGCTGCAGTCACATACAGATAACTGGAGGGATCAGTAGTACTTATTGCCATATATTTAAATCCCATCTCATTCTCTTTTTGCCAGTTGAGGTTACTTCAGTCTGTTTTATATATAATCATGCTATCAAGAATAAATAAAGTTTTTATTTTCCCTGTTTCTGGAAGGCTGTTTCTGCCAGTGCCTTGATAAATCCATTAGAAAGATAGCTACAGGATAGAAAGCAAGTTTGATACAATGTTTAAGATAGCTTCAAGAGGTCTCCTGGAGAAGGAAAGGGAGGGAAAAGGCTGGGCTGGCTTCTTTAAAATAAAGGAAATATTGGATGAAATTTCTGCCCTTTGGGCATTATCTCTAAGCTTTCTTCAGCTCTGTCATCTGAGTCTTTGATCTGTTATTGGATACATATTCACAGGAACAAAAGGCAACAGAATTGTAACTGCACCTTAAAATAAGGCTCAAAAAGCCTCCAAAAATAGGAGGAAGGTGGATTTGACTCCTCAGATTTCATGCCATTTACTGTGATTCAACACAGATTTCTCCATTTGTTTCTTGTTGGTTATTCCCATAGCTGAATTTCTCAGGTTCATCAACACAAGCATATCATGAGGAAGTTGTAAAACAGTGCCCAAGCTCTGGAACAGTTGTTTTTTTAAAAAATAGGAGACCATTAGTAGAGCAAGGTCCTAGGAATAGGATGATAGAACTGAAGATTGTCTGCCTGGAAATTCAAAGGGTATCAAGTTGGTGAGACATCCAAGCTTCACTGAGTTTGGGGTGGCTGGAGTAGGGAGACATTTGCTTAAGGGTGTCAGGTTCCAGGTATGTTAAGGTTAGATGTTTGTCCTCTGCTTCCATGTAAGCCGAATACTTCCATGTTGAATGCATCCCTGGTTGTCTAGTGGGAGTGAAGTGGCAGAATAGCAGAGTGAAGGTAAGACCATACTTTGGATGAGAAAGCCAGTGGTGACTGAATTCCTTCTGTGACTGTAGGATTACATTTCTGATGGCAGATCTCACAGATAGAAAATAGTACTTCTCTCTACCTGTCCCAAGGCCCAGGAGAAGTGAAGAAGGTGTCCATAATGAAAAAAATCTATACATATGAGAGTATTTTCTTTTATTTACAAAGCAGTAAACCAAATCCCTGTGTGAACATACATGTCCAATATGTTGTACTATTGCGTATGCCACTTCCCCTCAAATATGACTTCAGGTTTAGCCACTTTTTTTGACTTAAGCCAAAAATTAGTTTCATCTCTATGCTCAGATGATGGTAAGAAACCTACTTATTTCTTTAAAATGTTTCCCTCACCTAAAGGAAATGGTAGAGAGTGAAGGGAAGGAACAAACAGATGTAATAAAATCTATTCCTGATGTCTCCACTTAGCTCCATAAGTAAGGGTGGCAGCCTTCAGGGTGCTTCAGAGGAAGCTTACTGAATTCAACCCCAGTATCTTGAAGGAAACTGAAGACATTACTCAAAGAGCTGAACTTTACAAGGACTTGCTGAAGTTTAGATATGTTCTGTCTTGAGCTCATGAACACTTCTTGGCATTAGGTATAATATCTGTACACTGACCTTAGCCATAGACAAGAAAGCCCAGGTGAGCTGAAAGGCTTTTCCTGGTTTATTGGGGTCTCAGGAATAGCCAGATGTGAAAAGATCTGTCACTTCACCACATATTTGTACAAACCTTGGTATCTGTTTTCTGAGTCAAATTTCCAAAGGTTTCTCTGAAAACTAGATACCCCTCCTCTTGTGGTCTGTTTTAAAATAAATTTATTTTTATGTATTTGAACAATAACCAGGTGTGTCTCTTCTCTACAGATTTTCTCTCACACATACATACATAAACACACAGAGTCTGTGTGGTGGACCAGTCATACCAAAAATAAATACTTTCACTTCTCTAAATTATTTATAGAACTAATCTCATTTTTGAAATGTGTTAATAAATAATCTAACTGGGGGAGGGAGTTGAAGTGTTTGTTCTTTTTTTACTTATGTTGATGGATAGCCACAAAGCATAATCATTTTATTTACAAAAAGCAAAACCCCCAAACCTAAAAAAGTCCCTCAAATCAAACATCCTCTGTAAATATAGTATTTAAATGATGAGTAAGGTACTGTACCATCGGCCCCTGTTTGGTTATGTACATCAGGTTAGTCACTCAGCAGTAGCCATTCCATGAATTCCTCATGGGTAGTGCAACCAGTTAAAAAGTGTATAAAACATTATACATATAAAAACTCTCACATCCTTTGGATGTTTGCAGTTCATCATAACTTTGTGGTTACCTTTCTGCAACATAAATTAAAAAAAAAGTTACACATCCATACACTCACTCACACAGACCCACATATAAGAAACCCATCCATCCAGTCATACACCATCCAGAGAGAGTAGTGCATGGGACTGAACTCCATGAGGCACGAAGGGGTGGTCCCATCCTCAGGGCAGTCCATCATCTTCAAGGCTTAATGCCACTCGCTGGGGAGATAGACCAAAGAAATCATCATTAGATCCACAGGAGCTACTATTTATTATCAACAAAGTATCAGACATATTATTACTTCATAGGTATTAGCTCACATAATCTTCAAACTATGCTGACACAAGATTTATCATATTTTGCAGATGAGAAAACAGACTCCACGTGCTTATGTAATGTTTGATGTGGATCACAAGGCAAGTGGTTGAACTAAGTTTGATACCAGGTCTGTGTAAATCCAGAGCCGTAGCAATTTTCATCATTCTGTTCTGTCTCTGTAAAGCAGGGTGGCAGAGATTTAAACTTTCCTCCCTTGCAGGAGTTTAGGTTGGGTCCTTAAGTGGATCAGCTCTGTAAAACATTAAATTCTTGACTTTTTGTGACTTGTCTCCAGGAAGCTAATCACAATTAGTTTGGTAACATGCTACACCCCTCTCAAATGATTAGACAGAATTTGAAAGAAGTGCAAGTCACTAAATTCAGTTCCTTTCTCACTTATCCCTGCTTTCCAGTCACTGGATACCATACTCCCCTCTGCCACAAATGCCAACCATTAGATGGTGAGCCCACTAACCCCTGAGCCAGTATTCCCTTGTGGACAGTGGATTTAAATTCTTTTCTATACTAATGTGAAAGTTGTGTCTTTATATCTTCTGATGTTCCCTAATTCTATGACTTAGACTCAAAAATGAGTTCTACATAGGACAACCCTTGAAATTTATAGACGTGGAGTGAATTCCTTCCCTTTTACTCTGCTTTTGTCTCCAGAATACACATCTAGCTTTCCCCAGCTGGTCCTGATAATAATCATGTTTGCTACTTTTCCATCTCTTCTTTTGGACAGACCCTAGTTTCATTTTCTCATAGCTATATGAATTTGAGCTAGCCGCTTTACTTTTCTGGGTCTTTATCGGTCAAATGGGAGTAACAGGACCTACCTTATAGGGTTGATGTGGAACCAAATGAAATAATTCATGTAGAGAGTTTAATATAGGACTTAATACACGTGGGATCTGGAGTATCTAGATCAGCCTAACCAGTGTAACTATCTCCCATCTCTGAACATTCTACATGCGATAAAAAGTAATTCCACTGCTTTTCAAGTCATCTTTGGCTTATTTGTGGTTTTTTTATGAATGCCATGCTCCACCAACAGACCTTTGAGACCATCTTAGCCACCCTCCCACTCTGGTCAAGACAGATCTCTAGGCCAAAGACAGGTCCCAGTAGTGGTGGCAGAGCTACCTGAGAAAGGGGCAGGGAGAAGACAGATTGAGAATACTGATTTCCAGAGCTTTTTTCTTTTTCCAGAGCTTTCAAGTTATTTACCTCATGATAAAATTGAAAGAGCATGGGCCTTTATGTAAATAGAAACTGGAGTTTGAATCCTGGTTCTGCTACTTCCTGGCTATGTAGAAAAGTTATTTAATTTCTATGAGTCTCCAGTTTTCTCATCTGCAAAATGGGGCTTATAATATCAACTCTATAAGGTAATTTTAAAGACTAAAAGAGAAAATATATGCAAAACACTGAAAACAATGTCTGACACTTAGTAAGTAGGTGCTCACTAAATACCGATTTCCTCATTCTGTTAACTCTGTTTTTCTGTAACTGGCAGGAGCTTATTATTACTTGGGCCTTAGATTCCTGGAGTAACTTACCCTGTCATTCCTTCTCTGGAAATAATATTCCATGCAGTGTTTTGTAATTTCCAAACTGCTATCTTGCTTAAAACTTTTTAAGCTCAGGAGGCAGATAGAATGGGGATTATTCTTATTTTACAAATAAAAGTAGAGAAAAATCACTAAGATCACGGGGGTACAGAATGGCAGAACTGGGAGTCATCTTTTTACTGAAAGCTCAATGCTTCTGGCACTGCTCCTTCTGATCTTTGAAAATTGTTAAGCAACTTTTTGCTTGGACTGGCCAAGGCTAAGGATCCTTAAGACCATCTGCTAACCTTTCTCATTTGATCAACTTCCTTTCTCATATCTCCTCTTTATAAACAATTTGCTTTAGCAGAAGTTCTGTTTGCTCCATACTCAGTTACATTTTGCCACATGCCATTTCTTGGTCTGCCACTAACCCAGGTTTCCTCTTTGCCCCACCCAGCTTACAGTTTGCAACCTTCCAAAACCAGAAAGCCTTCTAGAATTGGCTGCACCTGCCTAGGTTCAGGCCCTCACTCACCAGCCCCTCAGGCTCAGAGTGGCACTGCCCTACCTTGCACTTGACGACAGGCAGCTCGGAAAGAGGGTTCTTCGGGAGTTGGTGCAGCTGTGACCTTGGTTCCCCCGGCAAGACAAAAAGCTCCTTGAGGGCAGGGGCTGGGTCTTCCAGTTCTCTGGTCTCCCCAAGACAGGGCTCTGCCCACAGTGGGCGATCAAAGCTGCTGATTGCCTGACAGGGGGATGTACTGGATGACCTCTGAGGTCACACTCAGCCCCCTGACTCTGCTATACAACAAATACCTGCTCCAACCACTCTGTGGGTTTTGCTTCCCCAACAATCATGCTCTCTTGTGCCTTTAAGCCTTTGCACATGCTCTTTCTAGAATGCCATTTCCCTCCTTCCCTACCTGGAAAATCGCTATTCATCTTTCAAAGATATAGTTCACCTGTTACCTTCTCTGTGAAGCATTCCTTTCCCAATTCCCCAGACAGAATAGCTCCCTCATTGATGTTTCCACAGCATTTTTGTTAGAAGCCAGCTATGCTATGCTAGGCACCAGGAAAACAGATTAATCACATCAGATCCTGCCCTCAAGGATCTCTAGAGGGGACCACTAAGTAAAAAGACAGATGGACTGTAGTATGACAGGTGCTAGGATGGAGTGACCCATGGACTAGGGGAGAACAAAGCAAGCCAAGGAAAGCTTCCCAGAATAAAGGACTCCTAAGCTTCCACCATGGCACTTAGCACACAGTTGTACAAGTGTACATCAGCATTTCTAATTCCCCCACCAGCCTCTTGGGAGCAAGTGCATTTCTTAATTACTTTTGAACACTTGATGTCTAACATGGTGCTTGGCATATAGCTGGCATGCAGTGTTTGTTATAATGAATACATTCAAATTAAACGGCCACAGTTGCCCTTCTAGCCCAAACACACTGAAAACTACTCAGAAAGAAAGGCCTCTGGCTTCTTTACTGCCAGGAAGAGACTCTAGGTACAAGGTGGTCCTGATACCCTACTACCCCAACAACCTACCTCAGGATATCTGTGTTCCCCAGTGCCTGGTACATGGTGGGTTCTTGATAAATTTTGAAGGAAGGAGAAAGGAAGGAAGGGGTGGGGAAAGGAAGGAAGGGAGGAGGGAAGGAAGAAACTCTCCCAGCAAGGAATACTTACTGCAGGATAGACATGGCCAATCTGAGCAGTCCTCCCTATGTGGAGCTCATCTTCATCTTCTTCTTCGGTGGTTTTCCTATACACTGGGTTGTCAAAATTCATGCTCTTGGTGTTCTTCCGCTTCCAGTTTCTCCAGATCAGGTAGCCGCTCATACACAGCAGAGCTATTATGGCTAGAGGAAGGGACACATTATATTGGACATCCAGAAGGCTTTGACTCATGGCCCAGACCTCAGTGCAGATCCTCCCACCTATCCAACCTCACTGCCCCTTACTTTTGGGGCACTGTTTCTGTGTTCCTCTTCTGCTGTTTGGAAGCCCTTCTCTCATCTCCTCTTTCCTTCATTAGCTACTCATCCTTCAAGATCCACCTCAAATGACAAGTCTTTCCCATCTGCTCTAGGCAGAGTCTGTTGCTCCTTCATGTGTGCTTCCAGACCATAGTACCTTACTTTACAGAGCTTCCTCCCAGCTCAGCTGAACCTTGGAGGGCAGAGACTGTCTTACTTATCTCTGCATGCCCAGTGCCTAGCACTGAAGAGGTGCTCAGTGACATGTGCTGAATGAATGAGTCAGTTTCTTCCCTGACCTTTGCCCTATTGCTGCTGCTTCCTTGAATCTCTAAGAAAACCATCCTTTCCTCAAATTAGAGGGTGGAGAGTGGGATGAAGTGGGGTGTTTTTCTCAAAGCAAGGGTCCCATCAAAAGAGGGGCAAGACAAGAAGGCAACACAGGCTTTGAGTTAGAATAAAGGAATATATTAGTGAGTAAAGAAGGGAGTGCTCTTTAACAGAGCTGGTCAAAAATGTCAAGCAGCTTCATAAGGTAGTAGTAATCTAAGTACTCTAGTGGAGGCTAGATGATCACTATTTAGGATATATGATGCTCTTATACTGTTATTAATGGGTTTCTGTTTAAGTAAGATGATGATAATTGAGACCAACTAAAGGCAGGGGCAAGGCAAGGATGGTCATTATCACTGCCACCATTTAATGTCCTTGAGAGATCTAGCTGTGCAGTAAACCAGACGATAAATTGAAAATTGAAGGGTATAAATGTGGGAAAGGAAGAAACCGACTGTTGTTCCTAACAAATATTTTTATGTTTAGAAAGTTTTAGAGAAGCAGGTGAAAAACTATAATAATTATATAACTATAACTATATATAGTTATATTATATATTTATTATATCATATAAATATATAATATATTATATTATTAAATATAATATAATATATAAATATTATATATTTATACATAACTATATAAATAATTATAGTTTGTCAAGAATCAATATAAAGCTAGGTGTGGTGGCTCATGCCTGTGATCCCAGTGGCTTGGGAGACTGAGGCAGGAGGATCACAAGTTCAAAGTCAGCCTCAGCAACTTAGCAAAGCCCTAAGCAACTTAGCAAGACCCTGTCTCTAAATAAAAAATAAAGCAGGCTGGAGATATGGCACAGTGGTTGAGTACCCCTGGGTTCAATCCCTGATACCAAAAAAAACCAAAAAACAAAAAAACTCCAAAACACAGAAAATGAATAGTTTCCTTTTTGTGGTCAGTAATAATCAATTAGAAAATATAATGGAATAAGAACACAATAGCTCAACAACAAAAAACTATAAAATACCTGGAATAACCTGATAAGAAATGTGCAAGTCTTATGTGATCTATAAAATTATTCTCAAAGGCATAAAACAAGACTGAAATAAACAGAAATGTGATATCCTGGATAGGAAATTTCAATATTGTAAAAATGTAAATTCTTCCCACTTAAATTTATATATCCAGAGTGATTTCAATAAAAATCAATCATAATTTTATAGAATCAACATGATTATTCTACAGTTCACCTAGAAGAGAAACTGAATAAAAACAGCCAAGAAAATGTTGCAAACATAACATATCACAGAGTACTGTGAGTATATAGGAATAGAAATACAACTTGTAGAGGAGAATAAACAGCATGAATTGCACGAGTATGTGAGTAAGATGGCAATTCAAGTCAGAATGTAAAGGATAGAACAATAATGGTTTTGGAGAAACTAGATCGATAAGTAGGAAAAAAAATAGTTAGATCTCTTCCTCATACCATAAATTCCAAATGGAAATATCTAAATACTAAAAACAGTTTAAAGTATAAGAAGAAAATATTGGGAGATATTTTAATAAAATTCAGAGTGAGGGAGGCCTTCCTAAGCAAGACACAAAACCCAGAAACTGTAAGATAAAAGATGAACAGATCTGATACTTATACTTTTTAATTTATGCATGGCAAAAGATACCATAAACAAATATAAAAATCAAGTAGCAGATTGGAAGAAAATATTTATCACATGTTATAAAGGTTTTAATATTCATTCTGTATAACTATTTCTACAAATAAAAAATGAATAGAAAAATGAAACTGTGGATAGGAAATTCATAAAGGATGAAATGTAAATAATTGGCCAATAAGCTTATGAAAAGATATTCTCTTAGGGAAGTAATGCTTGTCTTTCACTTCTCAGATTAGCAGAAATTTAAAATGTTGATTATATTAGGGTGGGTTATATCAGTGAAACAGCATACATGTGTTTCCCTGAAGAGCACAGGCTGATAGGAATAGGGTTGATTTGTCTTTCACTCGCTCCACTCAAAATAAGGCTGGAATAAAAGTCTCCATCATTTTTTCATGGTGAGGCCTTTCAAGGTCAAATGCTCTCTTCTCTGGAATTAACTTTCCTTCCACTGTTCCTCCATAGAAATATTATGCCCTTGTCATGCCTCTCTAATCTGTCATGCCTCTGTTATGTATTAATATCTACCTTATATGACATTATGATTAACTCTGACTGAAGACTGGAAGTTCTTAAAGTCTTTATCTTTTTCTTCTCTGCATTCTTGATACAGCATCTCACAAAGGGAAGAAGTTTTTAACACATTCACTGACTAACTTATCCTAACTTCCCTGAGGATTCTCAGGGTCAAAAGACAAAGTCCCTATCCTGGAGGTATTCATGGGCAAGTAAATAAGAAAAAACTATGAGAGAGAAGATGTACAGGGGACCATGTGAACATTGGGGCGGAGGAATGAATCAGCTCTACTGTTCTGTGTGAGGTCGTACCAATGTTATACTCTGGCCACATTGAACTTCTAGTTTAACCTCCCCACTCCAATCCCATGCCATTTCCCATTCCTGGCTTTGCTCATGCTGTCTTCATGCTTGGGTGGCTCTTGATCTTTCTTCCCTTGGCTGACTCAGCCCATGTATCATTTCACTAGAAAACCTTCCCTGCCCTCTTCCTTTCTCTCGCCCTCTTTCTTTCTTCTCAGTCTAAGTACTTCCTCAACACTTTCACTAAACTCAGTGCACAGCTTAGTCTTAGGACTTACCATGTCATAACAAACTTATCTATGTTATATGTGTCTCTTCAATAAGACTTAACTTGTTCAGGACAGGACCAAGTCTTATCTTTAATCCTTTAATCAATCACCTTCCCTTCCCTTAATCACAGTAGTTTGGTATATAGTAGCTGTTTGATAAATGTTTGTTGAAAACCAGAAAGTAAGCAAACAGTATGATCTATTCAAGGAATGGCAAGCATTTCTACTCATTAGTTCAACATATATTTAATTTAATTTTCTATCATGTGCCAGATGTTGCTAGGACTAAGGAGAGTGGTGAGCAAGAGAGATGCCAGCCCTGTCCTCAGGGAGCATTCAGTTAGGTTTCATGTGGTGGGGTGCAAAATATGAATGAGAGGGGGTAGGACATACAAGCTGGATCATCACCTGGGGCCAGGTCCTAAAGAGCCTTATGTGCCAGGCTAAGAAACCAAATTAAATCAGGCCCAGGAGGTGACAGGAAGGCTGCAGGGGCAGAATGAGTCAATGTGGCAAGTCAGTGTGACATGTTCTCCTCTTTCTAATTACTTTTCCCAAGAGCTGGGCAGGGTTTCTCTTTTCTCCCCAGTGACATGGGACCACACTCACCTATGGGTGCGATAATCCCAATGACAGCAGCAGTAACTGTTGAGCCCATTTTGCTGCCTTCATTCCCATCTGCAAAACACAAACATTTGCAGAATGACAGTCCATTACTGTGAGTCCAAACCTTGACTGGCCTCAAGCAGTAAGCACTAGCCAACTACTTCTCATCCTCACTCTAAATGATAATTGGCTAATGGTTAATACTGCAGTCTTCCTAAATGTTATCCAATTTCCATGAGGCAAGCAGGACAGAAATTATCTCCATTTCACAAAGGGGGAAATTATGTCTTAATAGGTAAGTGGCAGAGCTGGGACTTGAACTCAGAACTGGGACTCAAGCCCCACATCCTCCCACAGCATCACAGTGATAGGAAGCTGGCGAGTGTGCAAGGCAGGGTGAGCACTTAGATCTTCACATTGCTGACTGTATCAACTGCATTTTTCAGCCACTGTTTATTGCATTATCTATTGTTACTGGTGGTCTGTCTGTCTATCTGTATTACTGGTTTATATTTCTTAAGTAATTAAAATGGGGCACAATAATGTAATGGAATCAAGAGCCTGGCTCAGGCTCCTGGGTCAGAATTTTGGGCTCGAATCTCATTTTGATGCTACTCATTACTTGTGTGACCTTGAGCAAATTTATATAAATATAGATATAGATGTATATGTCTGTATCTATATATAAATGAAAATACACATATCATGTTATATTTCTTTATCTTGAAAATGGAGATAAAGTTATTACTTTCCTCTAGGGATATATAAGGATTCAATGAGATAATTCATATAAAATACTAGCACAGCGCCTGATACAGCTTGCCTAGTTCAAAGAGGGTGGTACGTGGGTTAGGGGTTGTCGTGAGGCCTAAATCTAAAAATAAATTTAGACACACATTCTAAACTGGAAAGTGCTTGGAAAATGTCCTGTTGTTTCTAAAAAAGTACACTGTGTTGTCCCTTCTCATTCTCACAAATGTCTTCATTACAGCATATTTACAGTTCTTTGTAGTTTAAAAGCATTTTCCCATTGGATCCTCTATGAGGCATGAAGAGGAGCTATTATCCACATTTGCTCCAAGTGAGGAGATGACTTCCCTGGCAATGGCCCACATCCTGTCCTTTCAGGGTGTCTGTTGCTCTGAGTCACCTCAAGCAAATCAAATGATTGAAGGGAGAAGAGAACTTGCACTGCTGATAAAACTGTGAGTGCTGCCATCCTCTCATTCTGGGGCCACAACAAACGCTGGAGAGTGAAATTATACCTATAGCTTGACAAGGCCTGTGGGGAGAGGCTGGTCAGAGGCTCTGCCCCCAGATGAGAGGGACTAGAATTCATGTGTTCCATTTGCCTCTCCAAACTTCAGGGTGAGTTCTCAACTCTAAAAACCCAGCTTCTGCTGGCAAAACAGGCCTGATCAGAAAGGTGTCACCAGGCTGCTTGGTTTCTGGGCCAACCGTGAATAGAAAAAAATGTGAAAAGATAGTTTATCTTTTAAATGAACTCCCCCTGGCAGGTAACTCAATTAAAAAGATATTTGCTCATTAATGAGATAGAACAGTTCTAGCAGTGACAATTACTATTCCCAGTGATTTAATAAGTGGTGAACTTAATTATTTTCAGCCCAGGGTCTGGAAACAGGAATGAGCAGACCATAGCTAAGGATGTCACCATTTGGGCAGCTCACTGGGGCTGCTGAGAACTGAGATCAGAGCTTTCCAATCCTGAGGGACACCCCTTCACACACGTGTCAATACCTCATAAAACGCAAATGTACATCTAGGCAGCAGAGGCTGGTTATGTGTTTCTGTTTACACTACCTCCTTTGTCTCTCTTAGCAATCTTGGGAAGCAGGCAGGGAGTGGGTTGTTATTATTTCCCCTTTGTAGGGGAAGAAACTGAGGCTCAGAGATTAGGATATAGGTTCCCTCCAGAACCCCTATAAGTTAGGGACACCTATGACTCTTAAATCATGGTTGGCATTCTCCTTCCCTCTGCTTCTTCCTCAGAGATATACAGTATTCCGCTTTGGTGTGATCCCTCTTCCCACACGCCCCCATCCTGGCTCCCACAGGACCCTCCCATGTCATGAAGAATGCAGAGCTCATTTCCTTACAGTGCTGGGAGTGGTTGCTGGTTGCAGGGCTTGGGGTAGATGGGTTGATGCTGGGAGCCCTGGGGACACTAACTGAGTTTGGGACTGCAGCTGCCAGGCTTGGTGTCTCTGTGCTGTGATTCTGGTAGGTGGGGCTGTGGACGGTGGTCCCAGGGGCTCTTGTGGTGGCAGCTACTGTCCTCGTCGTAGTAGAGGCTAACGTCGTAGTTGAGGTAGATTGAGGTGCTAGAGGGGAAAGACCATGGAGGTCACTTGGACAGAGAATTTTGTTGCTTTAGTGCCTAAGTCATTGCCTCCATGAGTTAAACATAGAAACTTATTCTCATGGCTTAGCTCAAATGTCACTCTGGTGATATCCTGCTTTATCCCCTGAATAGGCCATGATCTTCTCTTCAGTTAAATCCTAAGCACTTCACTTTGATTCAAAAGATGAGTCATTAAAACCCATGCTATAGAATTAAGTGTGGGAAGCTGGGTGTGGTGGCCCAGGCCTGTAATCCCAGTAGCTTGGGAGGCTGAGGCAGGAGGATCACAAGTTCAAAGCCAGCCTCAGCAATGGCTAGGCCATAAGCAACTCAGTGAGACCCTGTCTCTAAATAAAATACAAAATAGGGCTGGGGATGTGGCTCAGTGGTTGAATGCCCCTGAGTTCAGTCCCCAGTACCCTACCTCCTAAAAAAAGAATTAAGTGTGGGAAAGACCACTGTAAAAGAGTAGAGGGAATATATATATATATATATATATATATATATATATATATA
>JAJEJO010002807.1:0-34739 GCA_020662805.1 Glaucomys volans
AAATAAAGCCTCACGTTTTACAATTCAACTTCAATATTTGATGTTTTATTATGGAATTATTGTAATTTTTAAGTCTTTTGAAAGCAAAAAATAGATCAAGAATAAAGTACCAGGGATTAAACCAAAGGCCTTGCACATGCTAGTCAAGTACTCTGCCATTAAGCTCTCTCCTCAGATCTTTATTTTTTGTTTCATTCATGAGACAGAGTCTCACCAAGTCACCCAGGCTGGCTGTCAAGTTGTGATAATCCTGCCTCAGTGTCCTGGGTAGCTGAGATTACAGTCGTGCGCTACCATACCTTAGCAGATCAAGAAATTTCTAATGTCTTTGATGCATTAAGTGTAGGGATTCATAATGTTTTCTTTCTCTTTTTGTTACTACGGATTAAACCCAGAGGTGCTTTACTCCTGAGACACATGCCCAGCTCTTTTTACTTTTTATTTTGAGACAGGTTCTCACTAAGTTGCTTAGGGCTTTGTTTAGCTGCTGAGACTGGCCTCAAACTTGTAATCCTCCTGTCTCAGTCTCCTGAGTTTCTGGGATTACAGGCATGCACCACCATGCCTGGCTATAACCCAAACTGGATCTGGTGATACAGTCACATCTACAGACTTGTTGTTGTTGTTGTTGTTGTTGTTGTTGAAAGGGAGAGAGCACTATTCATTGAGCTCCCACGTCCCAGATTCAATTCTAGACACTGGGCATACAGCTGGAAATGTTCAGATGAGGATCCAAGAACAGACAGCATCATTCCAGTGGAATGAGAGATAAAGAAATAAAATCCATTGAATTTTTTAAAATTTTAATTTTATTTATTTTTATGGTACTGGGCATTGGACCCGTAAACTCTTGTATACTAGGCAAGTGTTCTGCCATGTAGCTACAGCCCCACCAAATCATTTTAGACAGAGCCAGCGCTGGGGAGAATATTACCGACTGATATGATGGAGAGTGTCTGAGGGGCTGATTAGATTGGGTGGCTAAGTGAAGGTGTTCTGAGGAGGAAACATATAAATGGAGAATTGAACAGCCAGTACCAATTACATGAAGAACTGAGGCAGGAACATTCTCCACAGAGGACAGAGCAATGCTAAGGCCTTAAGGCAGGATAAACTTGGTTAGGATCAAGGCACGGAATATCTAATGCCCCTGTAATGTAGTTATTGATTGTATTAAGCATGCTCAAGATGACAGTAGAAATAGTAGATAAGCTAATGAATCCGTGGGACAGGAGCTAAATCCAGAGTATCAGGAATGTACTGGTGACGGCAATGTGACTGCTGAAATGAGCAAGTCCCCTTTACAGAGGTCCAGATGCTACGGTATAATGGAGCTTAATTCCTAAATAAATTGCAATTACTCTTGGCCCAGATGCAAAGCCATCATAAGAATATCATCTGAAGGGAATCAAAAAGTGAGATTTTCCCCCCACAGTTTGAATATTAGGAAAAAGTCAGATTATAACATTATCATTGTAAAAGGTGAGGAACTGTGATAAACTCATTCCCCACTCCTACTCCCCTTCCAAATTCCTCTTTAAAATGTATTTATTTATTTTGGTTTAGGGGGTTGAACCCAGGGGCACTTAAACACTGAGCCATATCCCCAGCCCTTTTATGCTTTATTTTGAGACAGGATCTCACTAAGTTGCTTAGGGTTTTGCTACGTTGCTGAGGCTGCCTTCGAACTCAAGATCCTCCTGCCTCAGCCTCCCGAGTCTTTGGAATTACAGATGTTCACCACCATGCCTTGCCCTCTTTACAATTTAGCACTGCAAAACTACTTCATGAAATGTTAGTTTCTTTGTAGCACTGATCAGCATGTGTGGGTGTGTGTATTCAATTTTTGTGGTATTGGGGATGGAATCCGGGGCTTCACACATGCTAGGTCAGGGCTCTACCATTGAGCTAAACCCCTGGCCCTTGATTAGTGAATGTTAATATTTACCTTAAACAAGGGAAATAAATCTTAAATCTACATTCCCTCCCAGTCCAATAATTTTTAGATTAGCATTGAATGAGGTTTGCGTTTGCATGAAGCTATTCGTCATTCTATTCTGATCCTTCAGGCACAGTTTAAATGTTTTTGCTTACAAGCTGTCAAACTGCAGAATTAAAATAAATACTTGTTAAGGCTCAAAGTTTAGAAAACCTAAAGAAAATCAAATGCTGTCTTCAGTCTTTCCCTGAAATAAGTAAATGATATATTTTAGAAAGTTGATTTGAACTAAATTTTGCAGTACTGTGTAAAACAGGCTAACTCATGGTGTGACAATTTGGAAAGTCTCCTTTTTTCCCCCTTACACCATTTTGCCCCCAAATCAGAAGTCTAATGTGAAAAGAAATCACTTTACTTTGATAGGGAGGGATGGCTAAGCACTATTGAAGAGACTGACACGGGAGAATCCCAAATTCGAGCCCCAGTCTGAGCAACTGAGTGAGCACTTGTCTTAAAATAAAAATAAAAAAAAAAAAAAGGGGGAGGCAGCTCAGTGGTAAAGTATGCTTGGGTTTATACCCCAATAATTCAAAAAAAAAAAAAAAAAAAAAAAAAAAAAAAGAAAGAAATGAAAAGAAAAGCTAATTGTTTTAAGACAGATTCTAGCTATGGTCCATGTATCCCTCAAACTTAGTGATCCTCCTGCCTCAGACTTCCCAGTAGTGACAATTACAATAGTAAGTCACTGAGTTGGTTTTTATTTTTATTTTTTTTTATTTTTAAATTTTCAGAATATAGTTTCTTTATTTTACCTGGGGTGGGTCAACTGACGAAAACTTTGGTATAACCGATCTCTATAAATATGAGATTAAAACTAAAACTTACACTCCACATGGAGCTCAAACCCATGACCTTGAGATAATAGGTCTCATGCTCTACAGACTGAGCTGACCAGATGTTCTGCCCTATATCTCAAAACTTATTTCTTCACCATTGCATTTGGGACTTTATTCAGGTCCAGATTCGAAGTCAAATCCACTTTTACCTGGTGTCTTGGTAACCCTAGAAATTCAAACTCTGAGGTCAGTGTCCTTCCACTTCTGTCTGTTTTCTACTTTGATCTACTAGTGACCTAGTCTTTTCCCATCCACTGTGAAGCGACCAGTACTGGGAAAGAAAAACAGGCATGTCACTGGATGAGTTGCTCGCGGTGTGCTCCTATAATCCCAGCAACTCAGGAGACGGAGGCAGACACATCCTAAATTCAGACAACCTGGGCAATATAGCCAGGTACTATCTCAAAATTAAAAATAAAAAGGGCTGGGGAATGCAGCTCAGCCGTAGAGCACCTGCATCTGGGTTCAGTCTCCCCTCCTGGGGTGGGGGATTGTGACTGGATCTTGTAACATCAGTGTTAGCTTGTTTGACAGCCTTTTCCCAAATAGAGGGCCTTTAACACAATGTTAAAAACCAGTGTGTTTGTCTTCAGGTCCAACAAGTCTGCCTTTCTCAGTAGCTCGGTCCTGAGAATCCCTGGGGAGAGAAGTACTTTTGTTAGTGACCAAAGAAAGAAAAACAAGGGGAGTCCCTGGGAACTGCTACAAGGGAAATAAAGAGAAATGAGCATGGGAAATCAGCTAAGCTTGAGAAACAGTGTCAGTCACATCCCCCTGTGGCTTTAGGACAGTGGCTTCCAACCTCTGGAATAGAAGTGGCTTTCAGCATTCCTGATGATCAGGTTGTATGACAAACCATTATTCCAGCCTTTCTGGGTGACCTAGAAAATAGATTTTTGTTTGTTTTGTTGTTTGGTTTTTTTGGGGGGCGGGGAACTGGGTATTGAACTCAGGGGCACTCGGCCACTGAGTCACATCCCCAGCCCTATTTTGTATTTTATTTAGAGACAGGGTCTCACTGAGTTGCTTAGTGCCTTGCCCTTGCTGAGGCTGGCTTTGAACTCGTGATCCTCCTGCCTCAGCCTCCCGAGTTGCTGGGATTACAGGTGTGCACCACCGTGCCTGACTTGTTCTTTGCTTTTTTGTTTTGTTTTGTTTTGGGTTTTTTTTTTGGAATTAGGGATTGAACTCAGGGGCATTTAACCACTGAGCCACATCTCCAGCCCTATTTTGTATTTTATTTAGAGACAGGGTCTCACTGAGTTGCTTAGGTATACCCACTAAGTTGCTGAGGCTGGTTTTGAACTCGCTATCCTCCTGCCTCAGCCTCCCAAGTGCTGGGATTACAGGCATGCGCCACCATGCCCGGCTGGTTTTGTTTTTTAAAATTAGTTTCCAGAATGCAGCTAAGTTTGATATCCCCTGACTTAGGTAGCACTTCTCAAACTTTCGGATGCTCACGAATTGTTATGGGGCGCAAGTTAAGAACAGGCTGTACACCACTGAGAAGTCCAAATTTGAAAGTCTTTTTTGGCCCACTGACTGTCTCACACAATGCCCCCAAAATGGCTATTGGGAGAACAGCCCCGACCACAGGGTTGTAGGGGTTTTTATACCATAAATCAGTACACCAATCATAAGTGTTGCTATGATTCAAAATTACAAACTGACATCATGAGATCTGAAATCATTAGCAGAAGGGGAAGTGGATCAAAATGACCTTACTTAGGAGCAAATTAAAGAATGGTTACTAACATTTAAACAACAGCTGTTGACATCACTGTTGACATGGTACAGTGCTTAGGAAAGTAGGAAGCAAAAGAGAACAACTTTTCATTATACAAGAATTGTCATTTCATCATTTTGTATTGCCAACCAAGTCATGCTAAGTGACTGATGACGGGTACAGAGGTGGGTGTTCCCATGGGAGAAGCTAAGCAATTGTTGATGGGTACAGAAGTGGGGCATTACCATGGGAGAAGCATTTCCTATGTAACTGGAGTCTCAGAGCAAAATGAGTCTGTTTAGTCATTGCCCATATAGCCTGGCCTGTAACATTTCCATGGAGCCAAATCTGTCAGCCCGTCACAGAATCACCTGGGGGAACTTACTAACATGCAGATCTTTCCTTCCATTTCTTCATCCATCCATCCATCTACCCCCCCCCCCAGGCTGGGAATCTCCAATCTAGGGATTTGTGCAGGCCAGGCAAGCCCTCTACCACTGAGCTACACCTCCTGCCCGAAGTGACAGATCCTGATTCATTCTGTCTAGGGCAGAGTCTGGGATTCTGCCTTTTGGACCAGTCCCAGGAGTTGCCTGTGCTGCTAGGAAGGTCCTGGACAGATCAACTCTAGACACCAGTTCATTCTGTGCAGTGGTTTCTATGCCTGCCATTAAGTCACTGCTCAACATTTGAGTGCCAGACGTTTTAAAATATGAATCCTGAAAATCCCATTAAAATTAGAGTAAAATATAAAGACAGGGCTGGGGATATAGCTCAGTCGGTAGAGTGCCTGCCTTGCATGCACAAGGCCATGGGTTCAATCCCCAGCACCACACACACACACACACACACAAAAGTATATATATATGTATATATAAGCATATATGTATAAAAGTATATATATATATAAGTATATATTTTATATATATGTAAATATGTATAAATATATAAGTGCATTATAAAGCTTTTTTTTTTTTTTTTTGAACCAGGAATTGAACTCAAGGACACTTGGCCACTGAGTCAAATCCCCAGCCCTATTTTGTATTTTATTTAGAGACAGGGTCTCACTGAGTTGCTCAGGGCCTTGCTAAGTTGCTGAGGCTGGCTTTGAACTCGCGATTCTCCTGACTCAGCCTCCCAAGTCGCTTGGATTACAGGCGTGCGCCTCCACACCTGGCGCATTATAAAACTTAATTTAAGAGTCTTCAGCCTGCATCTTTGAATTCTCTCTGCCACTCTGCCCTGACTCACTCTCCCTGCCTCAGGGCACAGTCCCTGCTGCAGCTCCTCCTGCATGCCAGGCTTTCCTTTCAAGCCTCCTACTTGTTGCTCCTTCTGTTTCGAACACTTCATCCTCCGTGTTCTCATGGCTTGCTCCCTCATTCAGCTCAAAACGCCACCTCCTCAGCTCCTGTTTTATCAACTGTACACCTCTTCTTATTTTTTAATTTTGAGTCAGGGTCTCAGCTAAATTGCTCAGGCTGACTTTGAACTTGCAATTGATTTCTCCCGTCTCAGTCTCCTGAGTAGCTGGGATTACAGGAGTGTGCCACTACACATGGCCTGTGTTGGATTTTCTTTTTTTTTCAGTACTGAGTAGCCATACCAGGGCATTTCTCATGACAGGCAGGCGAGCGCTTTGCCACTTACCACATGCCCAGTTTTAGAGCCAGAAAATCTGCTTTACATTCTGTTTTTGTCACATTCTCTCTCTCTCTCTCTCTCTGTATTGTGCAAAACTTGTTCACACTCAATTTCCTTATCTGTCAGAGGGGGCAATACTACCTGGGTTCCAAGGTTACAATAAAGATCAAATTACTCAAACATGAGAAAATTAATGTACAATCTTTTTTTTTTTCTTTTTGGTACCAGGGATTGAAGCCAGGGGTACATAACACTGAGCCATATCTCCAGTTCTTTTTTATATTTTACCTAGAGACTGGGTCTCACTGAGTTACTTAGGGCCTGAAGCTGGCTTTGAACTCACAATCCTCCTGCCTCAGCCTCCAGAGCCCCGAGGATTGCAGGCGTGCTCCACTGTGCCCAGCTGAATGTGCAGTTCTTAACAGCGTCTGGTCAACTGGCAACCAAGAAATATGCCCAAAGAGGAGAGTTCATTGCAGCTTTGCTTTTTGTTTTTCAATTTTAATAGCTATATGGTAGTGATATTATATTCAAAACTTTATAAAAATATAATCATTACTATTTTCACATGAAAAAATTAAAATAACATATAACAAGGATATTAAAAAAAAAATAAGGGTTTTTCTCAAACCCTGGTGTCTATTCTATGATTTGTTCTTACAGGAAACTAGGATATAACAATTCTTTTTTTTTTTTTTTTAATTGGGGTGGGAGTAACCAGGATTGAATTCAGGGGCACTTGACCACTGAGCTACATCCCCAACCCTATTTTGTATTTTATTTAGAGACAGGGTCTCACTGAGTTGCTTAGCACTCTCACTGAGTTGCTTAGCACTCACTCATATAGACTCACTTTGGCTGAGGCTGGCTTTGAACTCACTATTCTCCAGCCTTCTGAGTCACTGGGGTTACAGCAGTGTGCCACCGCACTCCGAAAGATTTATAATCTTGGATAATGTAACAGCTCTTTTAAATTTTATTTGGAGACAGGGCCTCACTGAGTATCCCACGCTGGCCTTAAACTTGTGAACCTCTTGCCTCAGCCTTCCAGATTTCTGGGATTACAGATATATGCTGCTGTGCCTAGTGCCAGTTTGTAAAAATTATGTAAAAAATCTATGTGGACATTATCAGCTTTCTTTTCTTTTTTGATTAAGGTAAATGGTGGGGGGAAAAGAACTTATACTTGCATACCAATAACATAGCATCTTCACTGTATAGATTCCTTCTCCCATGTCCAAAACTGACAGATGTTTCAGATATTAGAATTTATATGACTCTAAAAACAGATGATATGTTACACTACATGTGTCATATGGTGTGGCATATCTATTGTACCATATTATCTGACTATACAGTATCCCAGTGAGGTCTGGGATACTGTAACTTATCCAAAAACATTAACATTTCATATAGATTCAGGGCAGTTTGTGCTGCTAAATGAATTTGTACCAAATTTGCAGAAAGATATTTTATTTCAGACACCAAGTTGGGAATTTTCTCATTCTTTTTCTCTCTCTCCATATATAACATGTGTATGTGTGTTTATATATTATATGCATGTACTGTATATGTATGTGTATATACAAACATATGTATCTATACACAGTTCTCTTTTTTAAAAAATTTTTTAGTTGTCAATGAATCATTTATTTATTTATTTAATTTATTTCTATGTGGTGCTGAGTATTGAACCCAGGGCTTCATTTCTTTTTGGGGAAATGGTAGGAATTGAACCTAGAGCTTTGTGCATGTTAAACATGTGCTAAGTTACACACTTGGCTCCTGGTATATTGCTTATGTCATCCTTTTTTTTTTTTGGTACTGGAGATTGAACCCAGGGGTGCTATATCCCCAGTCCTTTCTATTTTATTTAATTTAATTTATTTTTTTGGTACTGGGGATTGAACTCAGGGGCATTCAATCACTGAGCACATCCCCAGCCCTATTTTGTATTTTATTTAGAGACAGGGTCTTACTGAGTTGCTTAGTGCATTGCTTTTTGCTGAGGCTGACTTTGAACTTGCAATCCTCTTGTCTCAGCCTTCCAAACCTCTGGGTATATATATATATTTTTAATTTTGAGACAGGATCATGCTAAGTTGCATAGGGCCTGACCAGGATGCCGAGACTGACCTTGAATTTGTAATCTTCCTGCTGGAGTCCCTGAGATTACAGGTGTGTATTACCCTGCCTGGCAACTGCTTATATCTTACACATAATTCTCATGCCCATCCAAAGACACAAAAGTTGGTATTTTCATTCTTTAATAAACAATGCAATTTAATGCCCATTTTTATTTAGATATTTTGTTTAATTGTAAAGGCATTTTCTCTTCTGTCAAGGTGCAGTGTGGGAACCTTTGTGATTTAAAAAGATAATTATGCTTTCTTTTTCTTAGCAATTTTGCTGTGTCAGCAGGAATGGAAACAAACATCAATAGCATAAAAAGCATAAACTAAAAACAGTCAAATTTGAATCCTAGCTTTACCATTGACTGACAAATGAATGAAATGTCAACAGGATCTCATGTAAGTCAAGCTTGAATTCAAGTAGTTCATAAACTGCAGAAATCAGTGAATGGTTAATGTTGAGAAGGAGAAAAGGAGTAATGGCTGGAGGGATTCAGGGAGAAGGTTAGATGGTCTTCTATTCATGTGCAGAATACTGATGTTTTGGTCAACTAGGAATTGCGATGTGACCTTGCTCCCTTAGGATTGTGATGGAGTTGAAAAACTATCACCTGGAGAAACTGAGCCATCATAACTTCACTGTGCCGTTCTCACGTCTGTGGTGGTGCTGTTGAAATTCAGTCAGCCGTGCTGCCGGTCTTACAGAAGTACAGCAAGCCGGTTATGTACGGCAAATGATGCTGGCTGATGGTACTCTGCATCTCTGCTGCGGGTGTTGACTGTGCTGTCGTTCTTTTTTTTTTTTTTGAATTGGGGATTGGACTCAGGGGCACTCGGCCACTGAGCCACATCCCCAGCCCTATTTTGTACTTTATTTAGAGACAGGGTCTCACTGAGTTGCTTAGGGCCTCGCTAAGTTGCTGAGGCTGGCTTTGAACTCGCGGTCCTCCTGACTCAGCCTCCCGAGTCGCTTGGATTACAGGCATGCGCTGTGCTGTCGTTCTTATTGCTGTCTTAGAGTGTGCTCCTTTTACTTACTAGAAAGATAAATTAACTATAAAACAGCCTCAGCTGGTTCTTCAATAGGGATTCCAGAGGAAGGCCTGGCTATCACAGGACATGACAGCTTCTGTGTGCTGTTAGCCCTGCAAACCTACCCGTGGGACGTGATGTGGAGGTTGAAGAGAGTGACACTGATGATCCCAAGGCTCATGTGTATGTTGTGCCTTAGTTTTTAATGAAAAAGTTTAAGAAAACAAAGAAAAAAAAGTTAAGCATACTAAAAAGCTTGTGGAATAAAGATAAAAAGAAAATGTTTTTGTCCAACTGTACTATGTGTGTGTGGGGGGTGGGGTATCAGGGACTGAACCCAGGAGCCCTAAACCACTGAACCATATCCCCAACCCTTTTTATGTTTTATTTGGATACAGGATCCTACTAAGTTGATTAAGGCTTTACTAAATTGCTGAGGCTGTCCTCAAACTTGCAATCCTCTTTCCTTAGCCTCCTGAGTCACTGGGATTATAGGCATGCACTACCACACCTGGCCTGTTTGTGTTTCAAGTGTTATTACAAGTGAGTCACAGGTTTTTAAAGAGCTGGCCATGGTGGCACATGCCGGTAATCCCAGGGACTCTGGATGCTGAGGCAGGAGGATTGCAAGTTCAAAGCCAGCCTCAGCAACTTAGTGAGGCCTAAGCAACTCTGAGATCCTGTCTCTAAATAAATTATAAAAAAGGGTTTTGACTCAGTGGTACAGCTCTCACCTAGCATGTGTGAGGCACTGGGTTCAGTCCTTAGCACCACATAAAAATAAAATAAAGGTATTGTGTCCACCTATAACTAAAAACATGTATATTAAAAAATATATATATATATATAAATATAAAATGGTTGGGGATGTGGTTCAGTGGTTAAATGCCCCTGGGTTCAAACCCTGGTACAAAAAAAAAGTTTTAAAAAATTTAAAAAGTTTCTAAAGAAAAGTGCTATAAGCCAAGGTTCATTTATTATTATTATTATTATTTTTTTTTTGCGGTGCTGGGAATCAAACCCAGGGCCTTGTGCTTGCGAGGCAGGCACTCTACCAACTGAGCTATATCCCCAGCCCTGTTAATTTATTATTGAGGAAAGATTAAAAAAAATAAATTTAATGCAGCCTAGGTGAATAGTGTCCATAAAGCCTAGACTAGTGGACAGTAATGAATGTCCTGGGCCTTCACTTGCCCTCACTACTGTCTCCCTGACTCACCCAGAGCAACTTCCAGCCCCATGATGAAAATCATTTTGTAAATTAAAGAAATTCAAATATTGTCCATACTCATCGGGTGCCATGTGATGTTTTGAGACATGTATACATGTGTAATGTTCAAGTTGGTGTAAGCATGTTTTTCTCTTCAAACATTTATCACTTCTTTAGATGAAAACTTCCAATATCCTTTCTTTTAAGGTTGGGGAAGGAGCTCAGTGGTAGAGTGCTGGCCCATCACACATAGGTCCTGGGTTTGATCCCCAAAACTGAAAAAAAAATCCCTTCTTCTAACTTTTTTTTTTTTTTAAATTTTAGTTGTCAATGGACCTTTATTTTATTTATTTATTTATATGTGGTGCTGAGGATGGAACCCAGTGCCTCACATGTTCTAGGCAAGTGCTCTACCACAGAGCCACAACCCCAGCCCTTAACTTTTTTTTTTTTTAATATTTTGATTTAGTTGTAGGTGGACACATTACCTTTATTTTTTTATTTTTATGTGGTGCCAAGGATCGAACCTAGGGCCTCACGCGCGCTAGGTGAGCACTCTACCACTGAGCCACAACCCCAGCCCTTTCTTCTAACTTTTATATTTTGTTTATTCATATTATTTCTGTATTTATTTTGCAGCATTGGGTATAGAAAATGGGGCTTTTTACATGCATGCAAGTGCTATACCATTTGACACACACCCTGAGCCCCAGCTTGCAAAAATATTGCACATTATTGTTATGTATTCACCCTACCATGCAGCACAACACCGGAATTTCTCTCCTACCTAACTACAACTAAGTACTCACTCATCAACTTTCCCCTTTCCCTCCTTTTTTTTTTTTGGTACTGGGGATTGAACCTAGGGGCACTCAACCACTGAGCCACATCCCCAGCCCTATTTTGTATTTTATTTAGAGACAGGGTCTCACTGAGTTGCTTAGGGCCTCACTAAGTTGCTGAGACTGGCTTTAAACTTATGATCCTCCTGCCTCAGCCTCCCAAGTGCTGTGATTATAGGCGTGCACCACCGTGCCCAGCTCCTCTCACTTCTTCAGCCTCTGCAGCTACTATTTTACTCTCAATTCTCTTGAGATCTGCTTTTTAGAATCCACATGAGTGAGATTGTCTTTTGTGCTTGCTTCTTCATTTAGCATGACATTCTCTATGTTCCTTCACACTACCCTGAACAACAGGATCTCATCATTTTTATGTCTTCAGAATATTTCATGCACATCACAGTTTTCAAATTTGTTCATTCATTGATGGACAAGTAGGTTGACAAGATCTTGGCTCTTGTGAATAGTGTGGCAAAAAGTATGGGAGTTCAGATGGCTCTTCAACATACTGATTTCATTTCCTTTGGACATAAACCCAGTTATGTAATTGCTGGATCATACGTTATTCCATGTTTAGTTTTTTGAGGACCCTCCCTGCCATTTTCCATTATGGTTGTACTTACTTACACTTCTACTGACAATCCTTTTCTCCAATCCTCATCTACACTTATGTTATGTCTTTATTTTATTTTTTAAAATAAGAAACCATTTATTTTTATTTATTTTTGAGGCCATAGGGACTGAACCTGGGACCTCTGCTTGCTAGACAGGAGCTCTCCATCCTGCTACATTCCCAGCCTTTTTTTCTTCTTTTTTAAAAATTAGTATATCATAATTGTACATAACAGTGAGATTCATTTTTGCATATTTATACCTGTACATAATGTAATTTGGTCAACTGCCCTCCCTGTGACTTCCTTCCTCTACTGGTCTCCCTTTTATTTTCATAGTTTGTATTTTTGGGAATGGCCATTCTGACTGGATTGAGGTTTTAGTTTATTGTGGTTTTGGTTTGTACCTTCCCGATAACTATGGATGTTGAACAATTTTTTTTTTTTGATACTGGGATTGAATCCAGGGGCACCTAATCACTGAGCCACATCCCTAGCCCTTTCCATTTTTTAAAAAAAATTTTGTTTCAGTTGTAGATGGACACAATACCTTTATTTTATTTTTATGTTTTGCTGAAGATTGAACCCAGGGCCTCACACATGCTAGGCAAGCATTCTATCACTGAGCCACAACCTCAGCCCCCTTTTCATTTTTTGAGACAGGGTCTCACTAAATTGCTTAGGACCTCACTAAGTTGCTGAGGCTGGCTTTGAACTTGTAATTCTCCTGCCTCAGACCTCCTGAATCACTGAGATTACAGGTATGCACCACTGCACCTGGCTGTATGTTCCTTTTGAGAAATGTCAATTCAGGTCTTTTACCCAATTGATACATTTAATTTTCATGTGACTAAAAATCTAAATGGGGATGACTGCAAGTGGGAAACTAATCTGAAGTTCTGCAGAGAGATTTGAGCTGGATTCATGAGTTGATTGCAATGAGTGAATGTGTTGTCCACAAATAGTATATAAAGAAAGGGCGGCTGGGTGCAGTGGTGCATCCTGTAATCCCAAGCGACTCAAGAGGCTGGTACAGGAAGATCACAAGTTTAGGCCAGCTTATATATATATAAAGGGCTGGGATGTATCTCAGTGGTAGAATGCCTGTGTGTTCCAGTACCAAAAAAAAAAAAAGAAGAAAAAAAAAAGAAGGAAAGAAAGAAAGAAAGAAAGAAAGAAAGAAAGAAAGAAAAAATAAATAAGAAGAAAGGGCTGGGAATGGGATTGTAGCTCAGTGGTAGAACACTTGCCTAGCACATATGAGGCACTGGATTTGATCCTCAGCACTACATAAAAATATAAATAAATAAATAAATAAATAAATGGTGGTGTGCCCATCTACAACTAAAAATTAAAAAAAGAAGAAGAACAAAGGGCTAAGAAGAAATAACCACCATCTGAAAGCTGAGCAAAAAGATCTAGAAAAAATTTGGTGAAAGAGTAGCCTGGCAGAAAGAAGGAGAACACATGGGAGGAGAAACCGAACTGAACTGAGTTGAAACGAATGTACTTGGAGACCAGTGACTCAAGGCCATTTATCCTGAAACGGGACTATGAGAAAAAAAGAGGCGGGGACAACCAGAAGCGGGATCAGGTCAAGGAAAGGACTTTAATTTTTTTAAAGTTTAAGATGGAAGAGAACTGAGAATGTTTGTTTTGGTAAAGAAAAGAAAAACGTACACTTTCCTCAAACTGTAATGATGGTTCTTCTGTTAGTCTTTGAATAAAGCCACCACCTCTTTTTCCTTCCTTCCCTTTAGTGGGGGTCAGTTGTAACTTCTGGTATGTTGAAATTTCCTGGAAATCCTTCCAATAGGATGATTATATATAATTATTATATATAATTATATATAATATATTATATAATATATTATTATAATATTATATTATATTATTATATATTATATATAATACATTATATATTATATATTATTATATTATATTATATATATTTATTTTTATTTTTATTTTAATTTTTTTTGGTGCTGGCTTGACTCCAAGGCCTCAGGCATGCTGAGCATGCACTCTACCACTGAGCTAGACTCCCAGCCAACGTGTTGATTTTAAGCCATCTGAGAGGATGAGACCAGTGTGCCTGTTCATCCATGCTTCACAGACTTTTGCAGAGTGCCAATCGCTAGGGGGCGAACTTGTCACATTGTCTTAGAAATAGCATTGGTACTGTGAATTAAAGTAGAGCAAAGAGGAGGACCAATGGAAGAGGAAGCAGGTAGGTTCAAGAGCAATGAAGTGGTTGTCAGGTCTAGGTCAAGGGCAAGGGGTCCCAGTGGACCATCTCTTGACTTTGGCTATCATGGTAGGACATTATTGATAAGCCAAAGGATAACTGGGACATCCTCTTCCTTTTTCACTTCAAAACTTACTTATCTTCATTATTGCATTGGGTCTGATCCATTTCTTCTATAATTTTTTCCTTCAGGTAATATTTATTGGGTAGTATCATGATTAATCAGGGACAGCAAATGCTGTTGACACGAGTGAGCAAAACAGACAAAAAGTCCTTGTCATGGAGATTATCCAGAATATATATAAGCTATACATAGAATATGTAGTTTATGGTAGAGTATAGGAGGCTAAACAGAAACAAAGTAAGCTAATTAGCATAGTATTGTTACAAGCTGTGATAGTCTGCGTAGAAATATAAAGCAGGAAAAAGGAGTCAGAGAGATGGTGGAGGAGGCTGCAGTCAGGCTACCTGCTGATGCAGTTGTGTCCTGCACAAGGATGGTGGGCAGGGGTGGCCATGGAAATGGAATGGAATCCAGCCGTCATCTGCTTGAGAAGATGCTATTTGCTCACTAGTGGCAGACTTCAGGTGGTGACCAGAAACCATTTTAAATGGGCTACTCTAAAAACAAAAGGGAAGGGAAGGGAAGAAATAAATGGATGCTTATTGAAATAAATAAAAAAATGATACTCCTTCTGGCAATATTGAGTTTTCAAACCTTTAAACCCTTCACATACAAGCCTTTGCCTAAGTTTCATAATCTCTGTATTATAAATGTCTTATGGATGAGAATTAAAATCTTACTCAAGTCCAGCAATATTCCATCCGTTGTTTTCACTGTGTCTACACAGCCTGGTGGGTCGACATCAGAGAAGATTTAATGGATTTGGTGAGATTTCTTTTCACAGAGTCAGGCTCCTTCCAGCCTTGGCACCGTTGCTTTGCACTGATTATGTGAAGAATAAATGCAGCATCCGCCACGGTATCCATGGAAAGCCGAATCGTCTGTATTTTACAGGGCCATCACAATTTCTCATTAAAAAGGAGCATAACTTTTGCCCTTTTCAAGCACAGCACATATGTTCTGTCTCCCAATGTTTCTTGGTAAGAGCTAATGACCTGGCGGTGTAGGCTAATTTCCTGAGAATTTTAAGTTGGATGCCAATTAGCCTTTCCTATCTCAAGCACTTTTCAATGCTTTCTTCCCAAGATGAGTCAGTCTTGACTCTCTGCCACTCTTTTCTTACAGAGGCTGCATATTACATGTATTAAATTGAAGTTCCTTTCTGAAAAATTGAGATGAATATCTGAAAATTATAGTCTGTTTAGAGATATCCAATTATGGAGTATGTCATGTGGAAAAGGAGATTTTTACTGCACCACTGCTCACCCCAACACCATTCAAAGCTGTTGCTTTCGACCTTTTATTTGTCTTGCAATTTGTTGTTTTGCTTTGGTCAACTGATTTCGACCTCAAAGTCTCTATATCCTCTCTTAATGAGGATGATACCTCACAGTTAGTCTCAGAATGGTAGAAACTCCTAATTTAAAGTTGGTAAAAGACAGAAGGACATTGGCTTGTGCAGATGAGGAAGGGTTATTGTTGTAACCATTTTGGGTAGAAAGAAGTTAAATAAATATTAATTAAAAATATTGAGGCTCAGTATTTTTATCCTTATCCACATATTTCTCTCTTCCTCTCTTTCCCTACCACCTTGCTGAACATTCCCTATAAGTCTCTTTTTTTTTTTTTTCTGTTAAAGCTAGACAACCCATCATTGCAAGATCTCCTAACCCTTGACTTTAACACACCTCTCACACCACTGGAAAGATCTTCCAAACAAAAACTGAACAAAGAAATGATAGAAATCAATAATACAATCAATAGAACATTCCATCCATCAAAAAGCACATACACTTCTTTCTCAGCAGCACATGAATCCTTCTTTAAAATAAACCATATGTTATGCCACAAAGCAACTCTTAGCAAATACAAAAAAATAGAGATACTACCTTGCATTCTATTAGATCATAATGGAATGAAATTAGGAGTCAATGATAAAAAAAGAAATAGAAATTACTCCAACATCTAGAGACTAAATAATATGCTATTGAGTGATGCATGCATAGAAGCAGACAACAGGGAAGAGACAAAAAATTCTTAGAGGCAAAGGAAAGCAGTGATACAACATATCAAAATCTCTGGGATACTATGAAAGCAGTACTAAGGGGAAAATTCATTGCATTGAGTGCATTCAATAACAAGAATAAAAAGTCAAAAACTAAATGACCTAACATTTCATCTCAAAGCCCTAAAAAGAACAGGTCAACATCAAAAGTAGTAGAAGACAGGAAATAATTAAAATCAGAGCTGAAATCAATGAAATTGAAACAAAAGAAACAATTCAAAAAATTGACAAAACAAAAAGTTGGTTCTTAGAAAAAATAAACAAAATTGAAAAACCCTTAGCCACACTAATGAAGAGAAGGAGAGAGAAAACTCAAATTACTAAAATTCATGATGAAAAAAGAAATATCACAACAGACTATTGAAATACAAAACATACTTAGAAGCTATTTTGAAAATCTATATTCCAACAAAATAGAAAATCTTGAAGACATTGACAAATTTCTAGAGACATATGATTCATCCAAACTGAATCAGGAGGACATACACAATTTAAACAGATCAATTTCAAGCAATGAAGTAGAAGAAGCCATCAAAAGCCTACTAACAAAGAGAAGCCCCTGACCAGATGGATTATCAGCAGAGTTCTACAAAAGCTTCAAAGAACGTCTTCCAATACTCCTCAAAATATTCCATGAAATAGAAAAGGAGGGAACCCTTCCAAATTCATTCTATGAAGTTAGTATCACCCTGATATAGAAACCAGACAAAGACACATCTTTAAAAGAAAACTTCAGACCAATATCCTAATGAACATAGATGCAACAATTCTTAACAAAATTCTGGCAAATCATATACAAAACATATAAAAAGATAGTGCACCATGATTAAGTGGGATTCATCCCACAGATGCAAGGTTGGTTCAACACACAGAAATCAAAAAATGTAATTCATCACATCAATAGATTTAAAGTTAAGAACCACATGATTATTTCAATAGATGAAGAAAAAGCATTTGATAATATAAAATAGGGATAGTAGGAACATTCCTTAACATTGTAAAGGCTATCTATGCTAAGCCTACAATCAACATCATTCTAAATGGAGAAAAACCAAAAGCATTCCCCCTAAAACCGGAACAAGACAGGGATGCCCTCTTTCTCCAGTTCCATTCAACATCATCCTTGAAACTCTAAGCAGAGCAATTAGATGAAAAAATTAAAGGGATACGAATAGGAAAAGAAGAACTCAAACTATCACTATTTGCAGACAGCATGGTTCTATATTTAGAGGATCCAAAAAATTCCATGAGAAAACTTCTAGAACTAACAAATGAATTCAGCAAAGTAGCAGGATATAAAATCAACATTAATAAATCTAATGCATTTCTATGCATAAGTGATGAATCTTCTGAAAGAGAAATTAGGAAAACTACCCATTTCCAATAGCTTCAAAAAAGTAAAAATAAAAAACTTGGAAATCAATCTAACAAAAGAGGTGAAAGATCTCTACAATGAAAACTACAGAACACTGAAGAAGGAAATTAAAGAAAACCTTAGAAGATGGAAAGATCTCCTATGTTCTTGGACAGGCAGAATTAATAGTGTCAAAATGGCCATACTACAAAAGTGCTATACAGATTCAATGCAATTCCAACTATAATCCCAATGACATTCCTCATAGAAATAGAGAATGCAATCATGAAATTCATTTGGAAAAATGAGATCCAGAATAGCCAAAGCAATCCTTAGCAGGAAGAGTAAAGCAGGAGGTATCACAATATCAGACCTCCAACTATACTACAGAGCAATAGTAACAAAAACAGCATGGTATTAGCACCAAAATAGACAGGTAGATCAATGGTACAGAACAGAGGACACAGAAACAAACCCACATAAATACAGGTATCTCATACTAGACAAAGGTGCCAAAAACATGCAATGGAGAAAAGATAGCCTCTTCAACAAATGGTGCTGGCAAAACTAGAAATCCATACACAGCAAAATGAAACTAAATCCCTATCTCTTACTCTGCACAAAAATAAACTCAAAATGGATCAAGGACCTAGGAATCAAACCAGAGACCCTGCGCCAAATAGAAGACAAACTAGGCCTGAATCTTCATCATGTAGGCTTAGTACCAGACTTTCTTAACAAGATTCCTAAAGAGCAAGAAGTGAAATTGAGAATCAATAAATGGGATGGATTCAAACTAAAAAGCTTTTTCTCAGCAAAGAAAACAATCAATAACATGAAGAGAGAGCCTACAGAGTGGGAGAAAATCTTTGACACATGTACTTCAGATAGAGCAGTGATTTCCAGTATCTAAAAAAACTCAAAAACTTAACACCAAAAATACAAAGAATCCAATCAATAGATGGGCTAAGGAACTGGACAGAGGGGCTGGGAATATAGCTCAGTTGGTAGAGTGCTTGCCTTGCAAGCACAAGTCCCTGGGTTCAATTCCCAGCACAGAAAAAAAAAAAAAAAAAAAAAGGAACTGGGGAGTCACTTCACAAAGATATACAGGTGATCAACAAATATATGAAATAATGCTCATCATCTCTAGTAATTACAGGAATGCAAATCAAAACCATCCTAAGATTTCATCTAACTCCAATCAGAATGGCTATTATTAAGAGCACAAGCAATAATAAGTGTTGATGTGGATGTGGGGGAAAAGGCACCCTCCATTCATTGCTGGTGGAGTTGCAAATTGGTTCAGTCACTCTGGAAAGCAGTATAGAGATTCTCAGAAAACTTGGAATGGACCCACCATTTGATCCAGCTATTCCACTCCTTGATTTATACCCAAAGGACTTAAAATCAGCATACTAAAGTGATGCAGTCACATCAACGTTTATAGCAGCTCAGTTCACAATAGCTAGATTGTGGGACTAACCTAGATGCCCTTCAATAGATGAATGGATAAAGAAACTGTGGTATATATACACAATGGAATATTATTCAGCCATAAAGAAGAATAAAATTATGGCAGTTGCTGGTAAATGGATGGAGTTGGAGAATATCATGCTAAGTGAAATAAGCCAAGCCCCCAAAACCAAAGACCAAATATTTTCTCTGACAAGTAGATGCTAATACATACCGGGGGTGGGTGGGTGGCAGAGTTTGGGAAGAATGGAGTAACTTTGAATTATGTTGAGGGAAATGAGGGGAAGGCAGGGGGCAGGGGGAAGGAAAGGTGGTGGAATGAGATGGACATCATTGCCCTATACTTATATGATTACATGAATGGTGTGACTCTACATCGTGCACAACTAGATAAATGAAAAGTTGTACTCCATTTGTGTACAATGAATCAAAATGCATTCTGCTGTCCTGTATATCTAAATAGAACAAACAATTTATAAAAAATGGAAAAAAAAGAAAATCAATTTTGTGTAGTTTATTTCAATCTAAATAAAATGTGAATTTTGTCACACACACACACACACACACACACACACACACAATTTCCTAACCCTCACCTTGAGTGCCTTATTTGCCTCTAGAATTTTCTCTGTTCTGTCCACTTTCATTGCATACTCCTTGGCTAAAAAATGCAGTTCTTCCTCAATTAGAGTCTAATTGCAGCATGATTAAAATGGAGACAAATGGGAGCAACTGAGTGTGCTGAAAGTGTTTTATATTCACCCTAAATTCCCTTAAAGCACAAGCACTGTGCTCACATTCACAACACTAGGTTCTTAGAAAAACAGAACAGTAATCCAAGCTACAGGGAGAGGAGGCAGAAGAATCACAAATTTGAGGCCTGTTGGTGAACCCCTGTCTCAAAATAAACAATACAAAGGACTGGGCATAAGGCCCCGTGGTATCTCACCTCTGGGTTCAACCTCCAGTACTGGAGGAAGGAAGAAGAGGAAAGAGGAGGAGGGAGAAGGGAAGAAGAAGTAGGGGGCAGGAGGAAGAAGAAAAAGAGGAAAAGGAGGAAGAAGGAGGAGGTGGAGGAGAAGAAGTCATTTGTTCCCAGGAATCCAATCCCTTATCTATTATAAGCAGCCCAGAACTTAGCCTGCTATATGTTGTGGGGACCCACTTGAAATCCCAGGATTAACATGCAGATTATTTTAAATTGAAGACATTTGAGATGATTCAACAATGTAGAAAGAAGGCTTCTTGGAGCTTGTCTTATATGACTAAAAGCAGCAACTTCTGGAAATATGGCTAGTATTAGTCTCGTCTCCAGAGGAGGTTCATGGTCATAAAAAAGATGGAAAGATCACTTGCACCTACATAAACAAACATAACCACAAACTTCCTTACCTCTTCTTTGTTCTCCTAAAAGACCATTTGTCTTTCTGAAAGAACTCTAATTTTTTCTCCCCCTAAGAGTCAATTCTCACCTTTCCCTTTTCCCTATTAAGTTAGGTATACTAATTCCAGCTTGAAGCAGTTAATGAATGAGGTATTTTGTTGTTGTTGTATGCAAACAAACCTGTCCTCCCACATCCCCATTAATTTGTCTTTTGTCAGTTGAATTTGCAATCCTCAGGTACTGGACAGAAAACAGAGAAAAAGTTCATGTTCCTTGCCAAAGTCAGACTTGCTGCAAATCAGATCATTCTCTCTAAGAACAGCCAGCAAACTGAACAGTAACTTCTCTAAAAATTGATTCAAAATGGCCAAGACTTGATTAATAACCAACAACTAACTTCCAACTTAGCACCAACCAGAGAAAGTCAAATATACACACTGGGTCAATCACATGGAATGCCCTGCTTCTAGTTAGCCTGCTCATAGCACCCCCATGCCAACAGCCTCCAGCCAGGATAAACCTGAGAAATTTCCTTTGTCTGCTACACAGTTTTTTCCTTCCTTTGTGTAGCTTGTGAGTCTCTGCCAAAAAAGAAGTGGTGGTACCTGGCTCTCTTGCTTTAGCAAGTTCCAAAAAAGTAGCATTTGCCTTTGTTATTTGATTGGTCTTCATTTATTCCCACAACCATGTGTTTTACTCTTACAAATTAGAAGTTTCTTCAGAATAACTTGCAGAGTAACACAAAGATGAATATTTTTTGCCACGCTTTTTATATATTCTCTATTTTTAAAACTTTTCTGAGGTTTTGAAATGCTTTCTGATGTTAGTCCTACAAAAATCTTATTTGAGGAAATCAATTGATTCTAAAAGTGACAGAAAGATCAATGTGAAATAATTAGAAATAAACCTACTATCCTCTGAGCTCCTGAAGCCTCAAATAGCACAAATATTTTGCATTTTAATAAAAGTATTTACACACTGATTTTAGTTATAAAGAAGAGGAGAAAATTCAGGTATAAAGAGTCTGGGACTATGAAAACCAATGTTTTGTTACATATGTATTATGAACATAATATATTAATTTTTAAAAAAGTCTTTCATAAATTTCATCATGTTTTAAATTTGAAGCACCCTTTGTAAATACCTTACCTAACCACACAACATCACCACCAGCACTGCCACCACTAAAAAGAAGAATAAATCCCCAGGTTAGCTAAGGTTGGAGCATTTAAAATGCCATTACAGTTAGGTGTGGTAGCACATGTCTGTGATCACAGTGACTAGTGAGGCTGAGGCAGGAGGATCTTAGGTTTGAGGCCAGTCTTAGCAACTTAGGGAGGCCCTAAGCAACTTAGCGAGATCCTGTCTCAAAATAAAAAATAAAAAGGACTAGGGATATAACTCTGGGGCACAGTGCCCCAGGGTTCAATCCCCAATAGCGTACGCACACACAAACACACACACACACACACATAATATTCATTATAAGGTGTTGGGGATTGTAACTCAGTTGCAGAACAGAGCTAAGCCTTGGGTTCAATTCTCAGTGTGTGTGTGCACACGCACACTTCATTACACACTAGATAGATTAATATTCTTGCCCAACACAATGAGATTTGGGAATTCAGCTTTGCTCTTGGTTACCCTGAAGTGGGTCAGTGCAAACGGAGCAGAAATTGGTGAGGAGGAAAGGGCCCGCAGTGCATCAGAGACACTGCATTTCATTTTGTAATTAGGTTCTCAGTGCAGTGGTAGGGGTTGAAGGCGTGATTTAAAGGTAACTGGTGACATTTCTCTCTGGGAATGCTCCAGCCTTAGTTACCCTGGCACTCACTCTCCATTCCCTTTTAGTGGTGGTGGTTTCTGTGTGTCCTAAAGGAAATCGATAATTTTTTTTTTTTTGAACCGGGGATTGAATTCAGGGGCACTCGGCTACTGAACCACATCCCCAGTCCTATTTTGTATTTTGTTTAGAGACAGGGTCTCACTGAGTTGCTTAGGGCCTCGCTAAGTTGCTGAGGCTGGCTTTGAACTCGTGATCCTCCTGGCTCAGCCTCCCGAGTCACTTGGATTACAGGCGTGCGCCAACACACCCGGCTAGGGAAATTGATAATTTGATGAATGGATTATTTCTGTAGAAGGTCAGAAAATGATCTCTTGGTTGTCTTCTAATTTGTGGATATCTAGCTATATCCTCTTAGGAATTCTTTTGAAACACATTAACACATTTCAGTATAACTAACCATATTCAAAGTATTATTAATACAGGCTATTTTTTGGGGGCAGTGCTGGGGATTAGAACTGAGGGCCTTGTGCTTGCGAGACAAACACTCTACCAACTGAGCTATATCCCCAGCCCACAGGCTAGTTTTCCCTCCTGGAGTGGTTATCAAAGCAAAGCAAAGTGGAGGGAGCATGGACTGTAGCCAGAGAGACCTGGGCTTGACTCTCTCCTCTACCTGCATATAACGACTGTGGCCTTGGGGTTGGCCAGGCTTGTGACAAGTGACAAAATCAGAGCCCCTATGCCATATTTTCATCATCTTTTAAGTTGTTTTAAAACCAGTCATCTCCCAAAAGTTTTGGTGAGAATTCAACAGCATACAGAATTGTTCAAAGCAAATAATAGGAGAGAAATCTGTTTTTTTCATGTCGCACCCCATCCTCATCTTCTGGTCTTACAAATAAATACCCAACTAATTATGAAACCTGTATGGTGTGTTCAAGTTTCAAATGTTGGTTGTTTCCATTATGATTAGACCTTCATTTTTATTTTTGGCACTGAGAATTGAACCCAGGGACACGATTACCACTTGGCTACATCCCTAGTCCTTCTTCTATTTTTTTTTTTTTTTTGTGGTGCTGGGGATTGAACCCAGGACCTTGTGCTTGTGAGGCAAGCACTCCACCAAGTGAGTTATATCCCCAGCCCCCCTAGTCCTTTTTATTTATTTATTTTTTATTTTGAGAAAGAGTCTCACTAAATTGCAGAAGGTCTTGCTAAGTTGCTGAGGCTGGCCTTGAACTTGCCATCATCCTGCTTCCACCTCCAAAATCACTGGGATGATAGGTAGGTGAGCACCACCATGCTCAGCAAGCCTTCATGATTGCTCATTCTTTGGGAGACTCACGGGTATCTACTATGGTTTGGATGTGAGGTGTTGCCCAAAAGCTCATTTGTCAGACAATGGAAAAGGTTTGGAGATGTGATTAGGTTATAGCCTTAAAATAATGAGTGCATTGATCCCTGATGGGATTAACTGAGTGGTAACTGGAGGCAGGTGGGTTGTGGCTGGAGGGAGTGGTTCATTGGGGGCATGGCTATGGGGTATATATTTTGTATCTGGAAAGTGGAGTCTTTCTCTCTGCTTCCTAATCATCATATGAGCAGATTCCCTCTGCCACACTCTTCTGCCATGATGTCCTGCCTCACCTCAAACCCCAAGGAATGGAGCCAGCTGCCTCACCTCAAACCCCAAGGAATGGACTAAGACCTCTGAAACTGTAAGCCCTCAAAAAAACTTTTCCTTCTCTACAATTGTTCTGATTGGGTCTTTAAGTCACTGCAACGAAAAAACTGACTAAAACATCTGTTTTTTTTTTTTTTTTTTTGTACCAGAGATTGGACCAAGGGGAGCTTAACCACTGAGCCATATCCCCAGTCCTTTTTAAAATATTTTACTTAAAGACAGAAACTTGTAGAGTTGCTTAGGGCCTCACTGAGTTGCTGAGGCTGGTTTTGAACTCATGATCCTCCTGCCTCAGCTACCTGAGCTGCTGGGATTATAAGCACCCAGCTTCACGGTCACCTCTTGAGGTTTAGTTCTTTTTTTTTTTTTTTTTTTGTATTTGGGATTGAACCCAGGGGCACTCCACCACTGAGACATATCCCCAGCCCTATTTTGTACTTTATTTAGAGACAGGGTCTCACTGAGTTGCTTAGGGCCTGGCTCAGTTGCTGAGGCTGGCTTTGAACTTGTGATCCTCCTGCCTCAGCCTCCCAAACCGCTGGGATAACAGGCCTTCACCACCACGCCCGGCTGTTTAATTCTTTCTGTTTTCATTGAGGTCTTCTTGTAATTTCTCCTGAGTGACCGGATTGGATGGAGATGGTACTACCTGGTTGTGTGCTTCATATACACTGGTCAAATATGGGCTCGTTCATAATGGATTATACAGAGAGACACAACAAATTGCTTTGTGTTCTATGACCCTTGTCCCTTCATGTGCTCATTCACATATTTCCTGCCCAGGTCATGAAACCTAGCGGGCTATGCCTTTCCAGATTTCTTTTGTGATAAAGCTAATTAAACAAGGGCCATAGTAAAAGCAGCCCCCTTCCTGAAATTATCTCTTAATTAAAACCACTGCCATTTTCTAGATGAACGAGTTACCCATGTACATGTACACCGGCTTTTAACAGCATGGGAATTACCACCTTAAGCATTGCTCATCTCTTGGTGAAAGCACAGCTACTTACCTGCTTTATCACAACATGAAGCCTGAAGCCGAGTACGCTTGGGCTCGCACAGACACTTTTAGTGAAGGGTTGCAGCTTGAATCACGATTCCCCCAGGCTCAATTCTTCAGGCATTAACAGCTTACATGTGCACAGTACTGACAGAAGCTGTGTTTGGGGCTTGGATAGCAGTAAATCATTTGGCATCTTTAAAGTGTCCAGAATATTTGAACAAATGTAACTTGCACAGCAACTTGCTAATGGAGAATATTAGATGCACCCTAAGTTACAGCAACAGCTTGGAGAGACTGCAATGGTCCCTCTTTAATTTTGTTGCTGACACCTGGCAACATTTGGAGATATAAATAGATTAACAGGGAGGGGGAAGAAAGTTGGAGGTTTCCTCTTGCTTTCTCAATGCATACAACTAGAAAGACTTGGAAAGGAAAAAAAATCACCTCTGGGAAAGAATTAGGGGCTCATTCTATTGAGGGATGGACCTCCACAGGGATTAGCAGAGTACACTATAGTTAAAACACCCTGAATTGTGGTTGGATTTGCAAGATTCCACACTATTCATGGGTGAAGTTTGAAGAAGTTGCTGAATTTTTCCAGGATTAAACCTGACTTAGAGCCCCAAGACTCTAGGCTATAAAATTAGGGGGAAAGGTGTTTTCCTCTACTAGGTTTTTCCATTGCCAGTTATCCCATGTTTGAGAGGGAAGAGGGTTAGTGCAGAGAAGGAAGGTAGAGGGATCCCCAAACGTCCTGACTGGGTCCTGAGAAAAGATCTAATTAACATTATCGGCAAAGTAATCTATAGCCTGAGAATATTTTAGACATTCTGTTCAGTGGGTAGACTGTTAAACTTATTACCGGGCAAACAGAAATGGAGTCTCTGTCTCTCCTTGTGTGGATCTGCTTCTTCCTTAGTTCTCCCTTTCAAAAATCTCAGATAAATGGAGACGGAAAGCATCAAATTTGGTAGACTGGTAATGTGTTAGCAGGTGTGAAGGTCTAAGGAGCAGAGGCTGGGCAGGTGGAGAAGACTAGGTTTGGATCTCAGTCCTGCTGCCACTCACCTCCTCTCAGGCTCATTCCTTAAACTTCCCAAGCCTTGATTTCCCAAAATACCCTGTAAATGTGAGGTGAGAATTAAAGGAGATGGTCCTTGTCAAGAGCTTAGTACAGTGCTGATGCCTAATCAACTTTAGTTTCTTCCCTTTCCCTGCAGGACCAGGAGACCTACTTATTTATTAGATGAATTGATTTACTATGCTTTATTTTTGCCTTATTTTTTTAACTTTACTACAATGCTAGGGGGAGGGGAATCACTATGCTTTCTCCCTCAGGGGAAAACTCCTGTGATCTCAAATTTAAGAGTAAATTCAAGCATGCACAGGTCTGAAACATTCTCTATAGTCACGTTTCTAATCCTTGCCTGTACCAAAGGAGTCTAAGAGATTTGAGCATAATATCAAGCTATTTTAATAGGTTTTCTAAGACTGTGAATTGGCTTAGAATATAGGCGGCCTCTTCTTTTCATGCTAGGGTTTCCTGAGGATTATAGGATTACCTTTAATACTGTCTTTCATAACCTGTTATAAGACCTGAGGAACTCAATAAATGTTAAATAATAATATCTAATGTGACTTTTCTTTATTTTTTAACACAAATGTATTGAATTGTGAATCTCCAAGTTTCTCTATCTGAGCCATTTCCTTTTTTTTTTTTTTTTTTTTTTTTTGTGGTGCTGAGGATCAAACTCACGGCCTTGCACATGCTAGTGTAGTCCACCACTAAGCTGTACCCACAGCCTTTCGAAAGATGTTGAAAGAGGGTCTCACTAAATAGCTGAGGCTCGCCTTAAATTTGTGGTCCTCTTGGCCTCATCTTCAGAATAGCTGGGATTATAGGCATGCACCACCCCACCAAGCACCATTTATTTTTATAACTTAGTCCAACAATAATAACAAAAATCTGTAATATTCACAGAATTTTATATTTGCACCTGGTCAGGCAGAACTAAATTGACCCCTGACATTCCTCTTAACTGAATCTGAGATATTTTTCCTGCACATGGTCCAGACTAAGCAGGGCTCTTGTTTCTACTGATCTCAGTTTTCTTCTGTTAACCTCTGGAAGCAGATTTCACACTAGTTTAAAGGTCTAATGCCTAAAATCAAATCTGTACACGCTATTAAGGAGTAAAACAGATTTTGCATGTCATGTATCTGGCAAGGAGAGTTTCAGTGTGCTCACAGCAGAAAAAAGGAGTGATTTCCTATTGATACCTAACAAAAACAAAGTGAAGTTTGTTGCTGTCATTACCAGTTTAAAAACCCACAATTAACATTTCTGAATTGGGATGTGTTTTAGGGCATCATATATTAATTATCTTGGGATATCAGGTATCTTAACTGTCATCCACAGAGTAGATGTGACTAAGTACCATTTCCTGGGCAAGAGAGTTCTCTGTTATTAGATATACAGGTCCAAGCAGCAAATTCAGTGCAGCCCCCAAGCCTCTCACTCTGACTCCAATAAGGTTAGCATACCACCCTTGTGGACAGGACCTTTCACACTGGGGATGATGGAGTGGCAGTCCTGTGTTGCTGTGTATTATAGTGTGATCAGAAAACTGTAACTCCTTCCCAGCATTGCAACCAAGGGAGCATTTCAAGAACATCAGAGACAACCAGCACATGAGTCCTTCTCTAAAATAGACCATATGTTATGCCACAAAGCAGCCCTTAGTAAATGCAAAAAAGTAGAGATACTACCTTGTATTCTATCGGATCATAATAGAATGAAATTAGAAATCAATGACAAAAGAAAAAACAGAAACTACTCCAACACCTGGAGACTAAATAATATGCTATTGAATGAAGCATGGATAACAGAAAACATCAGGGAGGAGATAAAAAAATTCTTAGATGTAAATGAGAATGACAATACAACATATCAAAATCTCTGGGACACTCTGAAAGCAGTACTAAGAGGAAAATTCATTGCATTGAGTGCATTCAATAAAAGAATAAAAAGTCAACAACTAAATGACCTAACATTACATCATTACATCTCAAAGCCCTATAAAAAGAAGAACAGAACAACACCAAAAGTAGTAAAAGACAGGAAATAATTAAAATCAGAGCTGAAATCAATGAAATTGAAACGAAAGAAACAATTCAAAAAATTGACAAAAAAGGTTGATTCTTTGAAAAAGTAAACAAAATAGATAAACCCTTAGCCACACTAACAAGGAGAAGGAGAGAGAAAACTCTAATTACTAAAATTCATGATGAAAAAGGAAATATCACAACAGACACCATTGAAATACAAAACCGAGTCAGAAGCTACTTTGAAAATCTATACCTCAATAAAATAAAAAATCCTGAAGACATCGCCAAATTTCTAGGGACATATGATCCACCCACACTGGACCAGGAGTACATACACAATTTAAACAGATCAATTTCAAGTAATGAAATAGAAGAAATCATCAAAAGCCAACCAACCAAGGAAACCCAGGGACCAGATGGATTCTCAGCTGAGTTCTACAAGACCTTCAAAGAAGAACTTATACCAATACTCCTGAAAGTATTTCATGAAATAGAAAAGGAGGGAACCCTTCCAAATTCATTCTATGAAGCTAGTATCACTCTGATACCAAAACCAGACAAAGGCACATTTAGAAAAGAAAACTTTAGGCCAATATCACTGATGAATATAGATGCAAAAATCCTTAAAAAATTATAGCAAATCACTTCCAAAAAATATTAAGAAGACAGTGCACCCCAATCAAGTGGGGTTTATCCCAGGGATACAAGGTTGATTCAACATCTGGAAATCAATAAATGTAATTCATCACATCAATAGACTTAAGGTTAAGAATCATATGATTATTTTGATAGATGCTGAGAAAGCATTTGACAAAATATAATACCCCTTCATGCACAAAACACTAGAAAAAATAGGGATACCTCAACATTGTAAAGGCTATTTATGCTAAGCCCACTGCCAACATCATTCTTAATGGAGAAAAACTGAAAGCATTCCCTTTGCAAACTGGAATAAGACAGGGATGCTCACTGTCACCACTTCTATTCAACACTGTGTTTGAAATACTAGCCAGAGCAATTAGACAGACCACAGAATTTAAAGGCATACAAATAGGAAAAGAAGACCTCAAGCTGTCACTATAATCCTATATTTAGAGGATCTAAAAAAACTCTACCAGGAAACTTCTAGACCTAATCAATGAATTCAGAAAAATAGGAGGATATAAATCAAATGAATTTATATACATAAGCAGTGAATTATCTGAAAGTGAATGAGGAAAACAACTCTGTTCACAATAGCTTAAAAAAAATATTTGGGAATCAATCTAACAAAAGAGGTGAAAGACCTCTACAATGAGAACTACAGAACATTGAAGAAAGAAATTGAGGAAGACCTTAGAAGATGGAGATCTTCCATGTTCTTGGATAGGCAGAATTAATATAATCAAAATGGCCATACTTCCAAAGGTGCTATACAATTTAACGCAATTCCAATAAAAATCCCAACGACATTCCTCATAGAAATAGAGAAAGCAATCATGAAATTTATCTGGAAGAACAATAGACCCAGAATATCCAAATCAATCCTGGGCAGTAAGAATGGTGCAGGAGGTATTACAATACCATACCTTAAACTCTACTATAGAGCAATAGTAACAACAGCATGGTATTGGCACCAAAATAGACAGGTAGACCAATGGTGCAGAATAGAAGACATAGAGACGAACCCACATAAGTACAGTTGTCTCATACTGGACAAAGGTGCCAAAAACATACAATGGAGAAAAAACAGCCTCTTCAACAAATGTTGCTGGCAAAACTAGAAATCCATATGCAGTAAAATGAAATTAAAGCCCTATCTCTCATCCTGTACAAAACCCAACTCAAAATGGATCAAGGATCTAGGAATGAAACCTGAGACACGTAACCAAATAGAAGAAAAAGTAGGCCCGAATCTTCTTCATGTTGGCTTAGGACCAGACTTCCTTAACATGACCCCCAGAGCGCAAGAAGTAAAAGGAAGAATCAATGAATTGGACGGATTCCAACTAAAAAGGTTTTTCTCAGCAAAAGAAACAATCAATAATGTGAAAAGAGAGCCTACAGAGTGGGAAAAAATCTTTTCCACACACCACTTCAGACAGAGTACTGATCTCCAAAATTTATAAAGAATTAAAAAAATTTCACACCAAAAACACAAAGAACCTAATCAATAAAAGGGCTAAGGAACTGGGCAGATACTTCACAAAAGGTGATATACAGGTGATCAACAAATATATGAAAAAGTACTCATCATCTCTAGTAATTAGAGAAATGCAAATAAAAACCACCCTAAGACATCATCTAACTCCAGTTAGAATGGCTATTATCAGGAACATAAGCAATAATAAGTGTTGGCGAGGATGTGGGGAAAAAGGCACACTCATACATTGCTGGTGGAGTTGCAAATTGGTGCAGCCACTCTGGAATGTAGTATGGAGATTCCTCAAAAAACTTGGAATGGACCCACCATTTGACCCAGCTATCCACTCCTTGGTTTATACCCAAAGAACTTAAAACCAGCAAAGGACAGTGATGCAACCACATCAATGTTCATAGCTGCTCAATTTACAATAGCTAGATTGTGGAACTAACCTAGGTGCCCTTCAATAGATGAGTAGATAAAGAAACTGTGGTATATATACACAATAGAATACTACTCAGTCATAAAGAATAATAAACTTATGGCATTTGCTTGTAAATGGGTGGAGTTGGAGAATATCATGCTAAGTGAAATAAGCCAAGCCCAAAAAACCAAAGGCCAAATGTTTTCTCCGATAAGTGGATGATGATAATGGGGGTTAGGAGTGGGAACGGTGGGGAAGCGCAAGAGAGGAATTGAGGAACTTTGGATGGTGTAGAGGAAAAGTGGGACGGGAGAGGGTGGGGGAAGGAAAGATAGTAGACTGAGACAATAGGTATTACCTTATGGATATGTGAGATTATATGAATCGTGTGAATCTACATTGGGACAAATGTATATCAAAATGGGTTCTATTGTCATGTACAAATAAAAAGAACCAATTAAAAAGAACATCAGAGACAGACTCTAAGTGCTAGCTATGCATTGGAAACCTTGTATTGATACTTTGTAGTGAGATCAGAAAAGACCCCAGAGATCACTGAGGAGTATTTGCTTTGCTCTAAGAGTATGATGGATAAAGTTGGGAGAAAAACATGAGCATCAATGATATAGAGTTGAAAAATATTTCAAGGAGTCAGCCTGTGAACTGAAGAAGAGTTAGGAATGACTTCACAGATTTATTTCATTCACATCTTCCTTTTAATAAAGGCACAAGAATGATACATGAAAGAAACTTATGGCTAAATAAATTTTCAAAAAACTCTTTCAGTAGGCCTGGAATACAAATTCTTAGAAAAGCATTTTGTCTACTTCAATGGATGGTGATATTTTTTTTCTGTATGTGTGTGTGTGTGTGTGTGTGTGTGTGTGAGAGAGAGAGAGAGAGAGAGAGAGAGAGAGAGAGGATTGAACCCAGGGGTGCCCTACCATTGAACTTGTATCTTCAGCAAACAGGATCTCATTAAGTTGCTGAGGCTGGTCTTGAACTTGTGATCCTCCTACTTTAGACTCCTGAGTACCTGGGAGCACATGTGCACCACTGCCCCTGGCTCTTTGTTTTTTTCTTTTTCTGGTACTGGGGATTGAACCCAGGAGCACTCCACCACTGAGCCACATCCCCAGCCCTATTTTGCATTTTATTTAGAGACAGGGTCTCACTGAGTTGCTTAGGACCTTGCTAAGTTGCTGAGGCTGGCTTTGAACTCGCGATCCTCCTGACTCAGCCTCCCAAGTGCTGGGATTACAGGTGTGCGCCACCACGCCCGGCTGGTTTTTTCTTAGTGGTTGATATGATACAATGTTGACCCATACCATTGTATTGATGGAAACTTAGTGTTAATGTAATATAATATCTTTATTCTTATAGTATGTGCATTATTCTATGTTTTGTTTTTTATCTTTTTATTTATTTTTGTGGACTGTGAATTGTACTTATGGTCTTGGACATAGTAGGCAAGTGCTTTACCACTGAGCTATATTTCTCATCCTTGAGGGAGGGTCTCTTTCTAAGTTGGCAAGGCTGATCTCAAACTCCCAATCCTCCTGGCTCAGTTTCCCCAGTTGCTTGGATTATAGGCATGCATGACCACTTTTGGTTATGAATTGGATTATTTTCTTAAAGGGACTTAAAACTCCAAATCTCATATCCAATCATTTACATATTGCCCAAACTCATTGAAATAAACATCAAAATAATATCATTTTTTTAATGCAAAATTACATCACTTGTGATTAGCAATAATGAGAATGTATCACAAAAATTTATCTTTATGTTATTCCTTTTGTGGTCTGATGAATGCATTGCAATTTTTCTTTATAATTGAAGATGTATGATGGAGAAAAAAATAACAAAACTATTAAATTTCAAGTGATTTATTGGCTACATGAAACAATTTCTTCCTTAGAGAAATTCTATTGAATATGGGTAGCCCACACAGAATACTTGACAACATTCATTCATTCAAAAATATTTATGGGTTACCATTCAAGGTACTTGAAGATATAAGAGTAAAGCCTTATCATTGAAGAGCTTAGATTCTAATGGGGTAGACAATAAACAAGATAAATTAGTAATTTATATTACATGCTAACTAATAACTGCAGGGTGGGGGGGGAATTAAAAGGGAAGAGGTTAGGGACTATTGGAAAGTGTCAGTCAGCTTTTCCTTGCCGTGATGAGAACATCTGACAAGAACATCTTATAGGAGGAAAGACTTATTTTGGATAATGGTTACAGAGGTCCAAGGTCAGTTGACTCTTGTTTTGGGCTGAGATGAGCCAGACCATCACAGTGCAGGGCATGGCTGAGGAAGGCCTTCAGCTCATGGCAGCCAGGAAGCAGTGAGAGATGGGACGGGGAGAATATAAACCTTTCCAGGGCATAGCCCAGTGACCTACGTCCTCCAACTCCACCCCACCTCCCAGGACTCCATCCAGTTATCAATGGGCTAATCCATCAAATGGATCAATCCACAATCCACGGATGAGGCCAGAGCTCTTGATCCAATCATTGCCTGGAAGCCCCATCTCTGTATACTGGGAGGCATTCCCAATTAAAACCATAACAAGAAGTGTTCGGAATTATAGAGCGGGTGACCAGGAAAGCAGCCATAACAAAGTGCAAAGCCCTGAAGAAATTAGGGAATGTCCCCATACAAATGCCGGAGAGAGGCAGAATCTAAGCAGAAGGAGCGAATATAAGCGCGGAAGTGTTTGGGGTGTGCTGGGGTGGGAGGAGGCCAGAGAAGCTGGCACAGCCTGGATGAATGAGTGCATTAGACTAGGGTGGAGAACACCAAGAGGCAGGGCCGATCTCGTGGATGTTGTAGGTGTGAGTGAGACCAAAAGGCCTGGAGGCCACTGGGGGATGTGTGCTCTGACTGGCTGGCCTCTTGAGTGGATGTCCTGGCTGCGGTGTTCAGCATGGAGGGGAAACAAACCAATTCAGATGTTTGTAATAATGCAGGTGAGAGACATGAGGGATGTGAATTCAGGTAGCACCAGAAGAACTTTTAAAACCCCAGCTCTGCACTTGGGAGGCTGAGACAGGAGGATCGCGAGTTTGAAGCCAGCCTCAGCAACTTAGCAAGGCCCTAAGCAACTCAGTGAGACCCTGTCTCTAAATAAAATACAAAATAGGGCTGGGGATGTGGCTCAGTGGCCGAGTGCCCCTGGGTTCAATCCCCAGTACCAAAACAAACCAAACCAAACCAAACAAAAAAATGCCCAGCTTTAATGAAGAGTGAGCTACCATGATCTGCTGAGGAACTGGATGCAAGGGGAGAAAAGATGAGCTCAATGATCCTTGCTAAGATTTTTGGCCTGAGTGACTGAAGAAAAACTGCCATTTATCATTGACAACATTAGGAACACTGCAAAAGAAGTAGATTTGGGGGAAAGATGGTGACAAAGAGTAGGGCTGAAATTTTGGATATGTTAAAGTTTGGATGCCTTTGGATATCTTTAGAAAGACATTAGATAGGCTGTTGGATACATAAGTGTGGAATCAGGGGGTGGTACCTGCGCTGGAGATGCTAATGTGGAAGTCATTATTAGCATATAGATGGCATTTAAAACCAGGAGACTGAATGAGGTCACTATAGGGGAGTGGAAAACAAAGGAGCTCAGTATCTTGAAAGCCAGAACAAAAAGCTGTTCATGAAGGACAGAGGCACCAAGTGACTCAAAAGCTGCAGAGTCAAGATGAGTACTGAGAATTGACCACCAAATTTGGCCACTTGGATGTCACCAGAGGCATGAGAGAAGCAGTATGGTGTGAATTAGCCTGATTAAAGTGGGATCTAGAGACAATTGGAGTCCAAAAATAGGAGGCAGGGTGTGTAGACAGTTCTTTCCAGAACATTTCCCACGGAGATAGAGAGAGAGAATGGGGTGGGAGAGGTGGGGTGGGGAGAG
>JAJEJO010002807.1:35139-50887 GCA_020662805.1 Glaucomys volans
CCAGCCCTCCCCTCTGCATAATCCAAAGTATCTTCATTCTTCCCTACCTCCACCCCCATTATGGATCAGCATCTGCTTATCAGAGAAAACTTTCGGCCTTTGGTTTTTTGGGATTAGCTTATTTCACTTCATATGATATTTTTCTAACTCCATCCATTTAACTGCAAATACCATAATTTCATTCTTCTTTAAGGCTGAGTAATATTCCATTGTGTATATATACCACATTTTATTTATCCATTCATGTGTTGAAGGGCATCTAGGTTGGTTTCATAGTTTAACTATGATGAATTAAGCTGCTATAAACATTGATGTGCTGCATCATAGTAGTATGCTGATTTTAAGTCCTTTGGGTATAAACCAAGGAGTGGGATAGCTGGGTCACATGGTGGGTCCATTCCAAGTTTTACGAGGAATCTCCATACTGCTTTCCAGATTTTGCACCAATCTATAGTCTCACCAGTAGTGGATGAGGGTACCTTTTTCCACACATCCTCGCCAACACATATTATCGCTTGTATTCTTGATAATTGACGTTCTGACTGGAGTGAGATGAAATCTTAGAGTAGATTTTATTTGCATTTCTCTAATTGCAAGAGATAATGAACATTTTTTTCATGTTTGTTGATTGATTGTATATCTTCTCTGTGAAGTATCTGGTTCCTTAGCCCATTTATTGTTTGGGTTATTTGTTTTTTTGGTGTTAAGTTTTTTGAGTTCTTGATATATATACTGGAGATTAGTGCTCTATCTTAGGTGTGTGTGGTAAAGATGTTTTCCCATTCTGTAGGCTCTCCCTTCATGTTATTGATTATTTCCTTTGCTGAGAAGAAGATTTTTAGTTTGAATACATCCCATTTATTGATTCTCAATTTTGCTTCTTGTGCTTAGGAGTCTTTTAAGGAAGTTGGGTCCAAAGTTGGGTCCTAAGGTGACATGATGAAGATTTGGGCCTATTTTTTCTTCTATGAGGCACAGGGTCTCTGTTCTAGTGCCTAAGTCTTTGATCCACTTTGAGTTGATTTTTGTGCAGGACAAAGGATAAAGATCTAATTTCATTTTGTTACAAGTGGGTTTCCAGTTGTCCCAGCACCATTTGTAGAATAAGCTATCTTTTCTCCAATGTATGTTTTTGGCATCTTTGTCTTGTAGGAGGTAACTGTATTTATGTGGGTTTGTCTCTGCGCCTTCTATTTTGTACCATTGGTCTACACGTCTGTTTTGGTGCCAATACCATGCCGTTTTTGTTAATACATGTATACTTGAATCAGGGTAAACACATCTGTCTTCTCAAACATTTGTCACTTTTATGTGGTAAAGCCATTCAAAAGCCTTTCTTCTAGTTTTTTGAAATGTCCAGTACTTTATTGTTATTTATAGTCACCCTACTGTGCAGTAGCACACCAGGACTATTTTTGAAATCTGTTCCAATAAACTGGGTAAGCCATTTTTCTGTGCACAGATGTCCTTCCTACTGAATTGTTAGTCCCTTCATGATGGTGACCGTGCCTTGCTTATGGTATGAATTCATCATTTAACCCCCTTTGTACCAACTGTGCCTTCTCTCTCATGATAACCACTGGTTTCCTTTCTATGTGATCATGGGCCCGTCTTTAGAGCATTATCTCCCTTGGAATCTGACCACCACCTTATATTCCTGTGCAGGAAAGATAACAGGTAATATTTTTTTTTTGGAACCAGGCATTGAACTCAGGGGCACTCCACCACTGAGCCCCATCCCCAGCCCTATTTTATATTTTATTTAGAGACAGGGTCTCACTGAGTTGCTTAGGGCCTTGCTAAGTTGCTGAGGTTGGCTTTGAACTCGCAATCCTCCTGACTCAGCCTCCCAAGTCACTTGGATTACAGGCGTGCACCACCACGCCCGGCGATAACAGGTAATATTAAGTGAACAAATACAAAAGAGTGAATATTCAGGAGCCACATGCCTGTTCACATCCTAGCTCTGCCACTTTATAGCTGTGTGACTCTGGGCAGATCACTCTTATCTATTTCCTCATTTTATTTATTTATTTATTTATTTATTTTTTAGTACTGGGGATTGAACCCAGGGGCACTCCACCACTGAGCCACATCCCCAGCCCTATTTTGTATTTTATTTAGAGACAGGGTCTCACTGAGTTGCTTAGGGCCTTGCTAAGTTGCTGAGGCTGGCTTTGAACTCACGATCCTCCTGCCTCAGCCTCTCATGTGCTGGGATTACAGGTGTGCGCCATCGCGCCCGGCTTATTTCCTCATTTTAAAATGGGATTAATAATATCTCCTTCTTAAGGTAGGTATGTAGACTTAATAAGCTAATATAAAAACTTACAATGATCTTATTCTAAAATAAACCTGAATCAATTTAAATCTTAGCCTTATCTCCATTTTTTAGAAGATCAGTTAGCTGACTCAAGTTCAGTACTTACTGCAGGTGTTCGAGTAGTGTGCGCCTGGGTTCAGCTCACCTTGACTGAGTAAGTACATCTACTGTTTAGGTGGGGAAGGTTTAGATAGGGTACATAACATCCCTCCTAAGGTTCTCCTGGACATATAAAAGTCCAAGAATGAGGACACAGAGGTAGTAGCAGTAAACTGTTGAGGAAATGATGGTGAGGAGTGAATCTGAATGTGGGGAAGTTACTGGAAAACTAATGAGAATACTGGACATTTAGGATTTGCCTAAGCCAAGGAGGAAACAGTCAAGAAGGAAGAGTACAGTGAACATGGCTAGGCTTTAGGCGCAGTCCACACGTGGTTCTTGGACTTTTTCTTAGATATCCTGGCTCTGAAAGCCTAGAGCACCAAATTCAGATTCGGATGTAAGAATTACTTCCAGACTCTTGGCGAAGTTGTGATTTATTTATATGTCACACGAAGGAACAAAGCAGGGTGGGTGGCCTTGTTTCTAATTCCCATTTCCAAAACAAATTATGGCATCAAAGACTAAATACTTAGTTATGCAGTGTGAGATAGGCAAAGCCAAGAACTTCAAATTAATTGTCCAATAATTTACCCTTACACAATATTTTTGTGATCTTTTGGAGCTATCCTGGTAACTCTATTATTTATTTATTTTTAATTAGAAAAGTACCATATTGACATATTCAAGAACAAAAAATATTCCACCTAATGGAAAGTAATAGTGAAAAATTTCCCTCAGTCTATCCCATTCTATTTCCCAGAAGTTACAGTGTTAATAATATTGAGATCTTATTTCAGATTGCTTCCTGTGTACCTCTCCCTTTAATGATGATACCCCAGAAGGAGGAGTTCTAAAAAGAAACCCAAAGAAGTTAGCTGATAAACAGAGAAAGAGTTACTGTTTTAAAAACTATGAAAGACCGAAAGAAGGCAGAGCAAGTACTTGAAAGATTGTGCCTATTGTAGACCCTCCTGTTCCACTCCCAAGGGGATGTGACCGGCAATGGGTGGAGTGTGGGACTCAAATGTGGAAGCGCTGAAGGCGTGTACCTTCTTTTTCCTTGCTTTCACTCACCTGAAAAGGTTGAATGTTCCTTTTAGGTTTGGAGTAAAGAATGTTGAAAGGTGACAGATTATTTTACAACATAATATATATGGACATATGTATGTCTATATAAATAAATGTCTATAAATGTCTATATAAAATATAAATATGTGTCTATATGTAAATACAGACCTATAGTACTATCTATTATTGGACATATTTTACAACATAATAACAGTGACTCTAAGGTGTCCTGCCAAGCCTTCATCTTCTGGGCGGATGTGCTCCTCACCACTTGCTGCCCTTCCCTTCTTGAGCACCAGGGGGCATGCGGGAGTGGCGAAGTGAGGGGTGGAGTTTGGAGTGGACTCTGGATTCTGAGTTGCAAAGGGCCCTCTGATTTTACCTGGAGGAAAGGCCTGGATGGGGCCCTTGAGAAGCCCCTTGCTGCCGTCCTTAGGCTATAAGCTGGCAGGCTCCACAGTTTACTAACGAGCACAAAACAGTGCAGCAAGGCTTTACGCAGTAAATGCATGAGCATCTTTTTTCCTTTACTTTTTCTGTTTTAATGCTACCTCCTACAAACAATTAAGTGTAGCCATCTAATGTGCTCCATGAATTTTTCCATGTGAAACAGCCTTTACCCACAATCCAGACTGAGCTACTGAATATTTACAGCAGCCCAGAGAGTGACACGAGGTATGTTCCTGGTAAATGCCACCATCCAAAGGTAACTAATATTTATTTTTCCATCTTCATATATTGATGTGCATGTGATTGTCTCTGGTGCGGGCTATAATGAATAAAGTTGCTTTAAATGTACACACACCTGTTTTAATGACCCTCTTTTTCTTGTTTTGGGCTTCAACTGTACCAGCTATCTTTCTAAATTGGCTATTATAATTATCCCTCTGTTTTGCTTTTGAAAAAAGGCATACGGCAGGGGCATGAACACCTTGTTCTTTCCATAACCTTTCTTACTGCAATTTTCTAACATTTTTTAAATGAGAAAAGTACCACATTGACATAATAAAAAACAAAAAAAAAATTCCACCAAATAGGAAGTAATAGTGAAAAATTTCCCTCAGTCTATTCCATTCTATTTCCTAGAAGTTACCAGTGTTAATAATATTGAGATCTTATTTCAGGTTGCTTCCTATGTACCTAAAAACATGTAATAGCCCGCAAGTGGTATAATTTAGATAGTAGGCCATATTGTATTTATCTATATCTATATCTTTATATATGTTTTAGAAATTAAAAACTCACAACATACTTGCTACTTGTTTTTAAAATATCTCCACATGTCATGAATATCATTTCATAGCACACTCTTATCAACAAAATTTAGATTACTGGTCTCTGTGCCCAGATCTCCAAAACAAAAACCTTTTTACTTTAAGAGTGAAACTTAGAAATTCAAAATTTCTCCAGGGATGTAGCTGCAAGGACAGATAAGGGACACAGACAGGGTTAACTTCTAGGGAGCAGTTGCTAGAGTCACGTGTGGTTGGAATGAAGGCCCCTGTATACTTCTGATTCTGTGAAGTGAATGTGAATGGCTTCACTTTCTTCTCCATATTGATTTCTTGGACCAGATTCAATGTTTTACTTCTGAGAAATGAAGAAGAACACTTGGTATATGTTAGCTGTATTGGTACCATTGAAACACTACATGCAGGCTGGAGATGTAGTCCAGTGGTAGAGTGATTGTCTAGCATGCATAAGGCTGTGGGTTCAGTTCCCAGTACTTCAAAAAAACAAACAAATACAAGGTAAGTGGACTCAGTGGCACGTGACTATAGTCTTAGCTACTCAGGGAGACTGAGGTGGGAGGACCACTTAAACTCAGAAGTTCCAGAGAAGTCTTGGCAACATAGCAAGACTCCAGTTCAAAAAAACAACCCAAAAGCTCAACAAAATAAATAAATACAAACAACACAGGTATCAATTGAGCACCCCCAGAAATACATCTAAATATTTTCCTCTCTTGCTCTGTTTACCAGACCATTTAGTTACTCTGTAATTGAACTGGATTTACTAAAAAGCAGAGAGAGATCAGATTTATTTTTTTCCACTGAGAATGTTAAGTATCTGTTGGCACAGGGGCTATTAATAAAAACCCATTATTGGGAACCTTGAAAAGCACTTAGTAAAGAATTTGAAAAGTTCAAAGGAATTTAACAAGTGAAGCAAAGTCAAAGATTGTCTTTGAAATTTATTAAATATGAGATTATTGGTACAGTTTTTTTTTGGGTATTGGGGGCTGAACCCAGAGGCACTTCACCACTGAACTCGTGATCCTCCTGCCTCAGCCTCCCAAGTGCTGGGATTACAGGCGTGCGCCACCACGCTTGGCGGTACAGCTTTTTTTTTAAGGTATCTATATGATAGTCTTTTGGTCCACAGTCTTGTAAGTAGTTTATTTGTTTTGGTAGAAAATTACTGTTTTCAGAGACTTCTCAAAAGAAGCAACACAAATGGCCAACACATATATGAAAAAATGTTCAACATCATTAATAATTAGGAAAATGAAAATCAATTGAGGGGCTGGGGTTGTGGCTCAGTGGTAGAGTGTTTGCCTAGCATGTGTGAGGCATTGGGTTTGATTCTCAGCACCACATAAAAATAAATAAATAAAATAAAGGTTCATTAATAACTGAAAAAATAGTTTAAAAAAAAAAAACTACACTGAGGCTGGGTGTGGTGGTGCATGCCTATAATCCCGGCTGCTCAGGAGGCTGAGGCAGGAGGATCAAGAGTTCAAAGCCAGCCTCAGCAACTTAGCGAGGCTCTCAGCAATGTAGTAAGACACTGTCATAAAATAAAAATTAAAAAGGACTGGGAATGTGACTCAATGGTTAAGTGCCTGTGGGTTCAATTCCCAGTACCAAAAAAAAAAAAAAAAGAAAAGAAAAGAATACAAGTCATAAATGCTGGAGAGAAAGGAACACTTTTACACTGTTGGTGGGACTGAAAATTAGTACAATCACTTTGGAAATCAGTATGGAGTTTCCTCAAAAGGCTAGGCATAGAAGCACCATATTACCCAGCTATATCACCTCTCAGTGTTATCCAAAAGAATTAAAGTTGTCATGCTACGGTGATACATGCATACATACCATGTTCATAGAGGCATGATTCACAATAGCCAAACTATGCAACCAGCCTAAGTGTACATCAACAGATGAATGGATAAAGAAAATGCGGTATATGTACACAATGGGAATTTTATTCAGCCATAAAGAAAAATGAAATTGTGTCCTTTACAGGAATATGGATAGAACCTGAAAACATTATGTGTTATGGTGTGTATGTGAGGGGTTCCCCACAAGCTCACATACAAGACAATGCAGGAAGGTTCAGAGGAGAAGTGATTGGGTTGTAAGAGCCTTCACTTACTGAAGTGGTAGGGTACGGCTGGAGGAGGTGGGAATTGGGGCGTGGCTATGGGGTATATATTTTTTTCTGGATTTCTGGAGAGTGAAGTCTCTCTCTACTTCCTTATCACCGTGATGTGAGCTGTTTCCCTCTGCCACCCTCTCCTGCCATGCTGTTCAGACTCACCTAAAGCCCTGAGGAATGGAGCTGGTATGACCTTTGAAACTATGAGACCTCAAATAAACTCTTCCTCCTGTATAATTGTGCCGGTCAGTTCCTTTAGTCACAGCAGGGAAAAAGCTGACTAAAATATTTATGTTAAGCAAAATAAGCCAAACTCAGAAAGTCAAGGGTTGTAGTTTTCTGTCATATGTGGAAGATAGAGAGGAAAAGGAATAGAAAGGTCTTGGGAGGGATTTCATGAAAGTCAAAGGGACATCAATGGAATAGAGGAAAGGAAACAACAGGAGGGAGGAGGGAGGGAAAGGGGACATATTGTGGAGAGATGTTGGCCAAATTATTTTGTTATATTGTATGCATGTACAAATATGTAACAACAAATCCCACCATTGTGGATAACTTCAATGCATTAATAAAAGTAAGGAAAAAATAAAAACAAAATAAACATAAATAAAAATATGAAAAAAAATTATGCCACTGATCCTCTTGTTTCAGGATTTATCAGACCAAGAATGTGGTCCTCCTACCCCAGGATTTATCCTGGTTGGTGAAATAACTACTATAACAAAATACCAGAGATAGGGTGTCTTAAGTAACAGACTTTTATTTTATACCCTTCTGGGGGCTGGGAGGTCCAAGACTGACGATGCCAGTGGACTTGGTTCCTAGTGCAGGTCTTCTCTTGACTTGCAGATGTTCACCTCTGTGTGCCCTCAGATGATGGAGAGAGAGAAAGAGGAAACTCTCTGCTCTCTTCTTAGGAGGGCACCCTACCCTCATATTCATATCTAAAACTAATTGCTTTTCTAAATTCCCGTCTCTAAATTCCATTTCACTGGGGATCAGAACTTCAACATATGAACTTTGGGGGACATAATTCAGTGCATAATAGGGCTGTACCATCTGTGATTGCCATATCCTGGACTCAGAAGACCGGGAGGCAACCAGGAATTTAATGTTGATAGGGAATTATTTCAGTAGCCCTTCTCAAGCTGTCTTTTCTTGTTCTTTTTAAAGATATAAGGGACTTTTAGGAGATGTCTAATGTTCTATTCCACACATTTTTACTTTTGAAGTTCTTAATGAATGGTAGACTCAAAGTGATATTCTATCTTTTATTACCCATTGGGAGAGAGCACTTTCATTCCTAAGCCTAAGACAAACATTTATTTTGCCTCCCCTCCTGCTCAAATGGTTAAAAATCATTAGTTTTAAGCTGTTTTAGAATTTTCAGTCAGGACTCATCTTCATGAGCTGCACTCATCCGAAAGTGCAGCTATTTGTTTCTGACTAAAGTCTTTGAATTGAAGGATCATTTTTTTCTTTTTATAGCAGTGGCTTTTCATAAATCCATAGATTTATTTAACCCCCCTAGGAATAATACACTAAATTATAAATGAAAAGGAAGTTTATGGTTCCAAGTTGCTGACACTTATCTCACTCTGGATCACTTTTAGATAGTTTTGGATTTCCTCAGATGCTGGGTATTTGTGGGATTCAAAAAGAATACTTTTTCCCCTGTTAATTGTCATATTTACCATTTCATTTTATTTTATTTTCCCACATTTTTGGGTGCATTATAGTTGTATATAATAGTGAATTTTTGTACACATTTGTACATGCACACAATATGAAAGTATATTTTGACCAATATTATCTCCTATTGTATCCCCCAATATTTACCATTTTAATACCATCATGAGCATGACTGTTTTCTACAAACCAGCCTCTAATTTCCAGGTTCTAAGCAACCCAGAAAATGGTAATATTTGGATACAACCAGAAGAATGGGAAGTTATACTCCATTTATGTATGATGTGTCAAAATGCAGTCTACAGTCATGTATAACTAATTAGAACAAATTAAAAAAAGGAAAAAAAAATGCTCTTTGGAGCTGATACTGTAGTCAGCTTTTGTATAAACCAGGGAGCATTTCCTTTTTTTAGTTTTGTATTGAGGATTGAAACCAGGGGTGCTCTACCACTGAACTACATCCCCAGTCCCTTTTTATTTTTTTTAAACTTGAGGTAAAGTCTCATTAAGTGGCTGAGGCTGACCTCAAACTTGTGAACCTCCTGCCTCAGCCTCCAGAATGGTTGAGATGACAGGTGTGCACCGCCATGCCTAGAGGGAGAAAGTCTTGAGTCTTCTCTAATCTGGGGTTCAGGACTATCAGCTTTTCCATCATTTTCTGACCCTTCTCAGTGCTTTCGGCTTTGCTACACTAGAGTAAATTTATTCCTTTTGTTCAGTATTATAGCTTTGTGCAGTTATGGTCCCAGGAAAACAGACAACAGCAAAAAATTTTAGGATTTATTATTTTAAAATATTGGTTTCTACTCAGGGTTTTTAATGTTCCATACTCAGACATGTCATGTGTCAGTTTTAAAGGACAGAGATGAGGAAAACAGGAGTGTGTGTGTGTGTGTGTGTGTGTGTGTGTGTGTGCAGGTAAATCACAAGAAAATAGACTGATATGCAGCCCTGAGATGCCAGGTGGAATTAATGATATCCTATTCTTATATGGACACTAGTCCTATTGGATTAGGGACCTCCCTGGTGACATTATTTTAACTTAATTACCTCTTTAAAGACCCTGTCTACAAATACAGGCACATTGTAAGGTACTTGGGGCTAGAACTTGAACATACCAATTAGAAGTTGAACATATGAATTTTTGTTGGACACAACTTAACCCATCACATACCCCTACAGCAGGAGAAACAAAGGGAAGAATTTGAAATTATTAACTATTAAAACTTCAGAGAAAGGGACTTATAGAGTTAAAATTAAGACCTCCGAGAAAAAATAGGACTTGGTCTTGGTGCCTGTGTCACTGAGCTCAAAATCTTAAACCATAGCACAAATGTGAGGTATAAATATGGATTTCTGTTACTTGCAAGATGGAGTAAAGACTGTTAGGTTTATTCTTTCTACAAACCAACCAACCAACCAAACAACCAACCAACACCCAAAACAATCAGAAATCTAACAAACCAGTTTTTTTTCTGTTTGTTTGATACTAGGGATTGAAGCCACGGCCCCCACCATGAGCTTCATCCCTAGTACTTTTTATTTTTTATCATGAGACAAGATCTCACTAAGTTGCCCAGGTTGGCCTTGAACTTGCCATCTTCCTGCCTCCCTTCCCCAAGCTGCTGAATTACAGGTGTGCACCACCATGCCTGGCTGAAACCAGTTTTAAGACCTTGGCAATGAAAAATACTAATCTCAGAACAAGGGGAAATAAATGAGTTGAGTCTTTTAATTGACCCAGCTAATTGATCTGAGAGATTTTTCAGGCTGTGGTCAGGAAGGGGAGGTCAGACTATGTTGAGGACTCGTAGTGGAGTCTGGGGAGACTGAGACCAGCCAGAGTTTGCCGAATAGAATGCTAGACCTGCGGGGCCTGCCCTAGAGAGGACTTGAGATCTGCAGAGGGCTTTCCTGGAGTCTTCGGGAGAACACTGGCCCGCCCACGCCTGTGAAGGATTGACTCAGGCTGGGGGAGAAGCACTGAGGAAGGGAGGGAGGAGCATATAACATCCACACGGGGCAGTAAAGAGCTGTCCCACCAGCTGGGCAGGAGAGGCTCATGAATCATGGGGAACTGGGGATGACACTGAGAAAGGTCTTGCCTCTGCAGAAGGGAACCATTAACCCCAGACTAATCATGGCTCTGGGCATTCCTAATAAATCTTAAAAACAGGATGAAAAGGATGTAACCATTTCCAAGTAATTTAATTGTATCTAAGAATAAAGTTCAAGAATATTTATAGAAGTACAAAAGTATTTAGGACTCAGTAGGGTGAAATTCACAATTTTCCTAAATATCCAAAAAAAAAAAAAAAAAGGGAGAAAATGATACATATTAAGGAGAAGAATCCCTCAACTGAACTGGATGAAGAACTGACAGATGTTAGAAGCAGAAGTAGAGGATACTGGGCTGGGGTTGTGGCTCAGTGGTAGAGTGCTTGCCTAGCACATGTGAGGCACTGGGTTTGATTCCTGAGCACCACATAAAAATGCCTGTAATCCCAGTGACTTGGGAGGCTGAGGCAGGAGGATTGCGAGTTCAAAGCCAGCCTTAGCAACTTAGCGAGGCCCTAAGCAACTCAGTGAGACCCTGTCTCTAAATAAAATACAAAATAGGACTGGGGATGTGACTCAGTAGTCAAGTGACCCTGAGTTCAATCCCCTGTTCCAAAAAAAAAAAAAGTAAATAAAGTTTAAAAAAGAAGATGTAAAGGACATTAAAAGCAGTTATCATTGTACTTTGTATCTTCAAAAAGTAGAATAAGGGCTGGGGATATAGCTCAGTTGGTAGAGTGCTTGCCTCGCAAGCACAAGGCCTGAGTTCAATTCCCAGCACGGCCAAAAAAAGTAAATAAATAAATAAATAAATAAATAAGTGGAAGACAAGTTTTTAAAAAGACTCAAAATGCACCCCTATGGGTGAAAATGACAATGTGATTGTAAGTGCTTGCTTTGTAATCCATGACAATGGGAAGCAGATCCTATGCTTACAGATACATAGTACATTTTGTTACATCCATAGAATGAAATACCATTCAGCAAGAAAGGGGCAAAGTATTATCCAGGCAACAGTATGGATGAATCTCAAAATAATTATGCTAAGTGAAGCAAATCAGACAGAAGGAGAGCACACAAACCTACCTATGGTGATGGAAAGCAGTTTAGTGGTCGCTGGGAGATAGAAGTGCTCAGGGATCACCAAGGCTCATGAAGACACAGTTTGGAGGGTGATGAATGTCTTCATTATATTGTTTTAAATTGTGGTTTCATGAAAGTATACATTTGACAAACCTTATAAAATTGTGCACTTTATTGATGTCTCCTTTATGACATGTCCATCATACCTCAATGAGGCTGCTTAAAAAAATAGTTGTAACTATCGATAGGAATATTTAAGGTTGTATCAAAACCAATCTGTTTTGGAAGCTATTGTATTCAAACCTGTATTTATTTTCATTTATGTTCAGAAACACTGATGTGCAGTTGCCACATCAGTGACTTGCTTTGATGTGTGTTTTTCCTATCCACAGACTTTTAATAGGAGCACTAGCTAGCATGTGCCTTCCACTTGGTTCCCAGTGAATCCTCTCTTCCTGACGGGGTTTCTGCAGTCCCAATAGCTCATATGACATTTGGAGGGTGAGACATTTAATTAACTCAGCATTCCAGGTCAATGGAAAGCATATGGAGATGGGAAGAGAGTCCTTCTGAAATTTCGCAACAGCCCAAGTAGACCACCCAGAGGCGAGGCGTTCCCTGCTCTGTGATGGTTTTCTCTGAGCTTTCTAGTCGTTATTGTCCTCTGAAATTTGGAAACAAACTGTACCTGGAAATCTTCCAGCTCTTCTACAAAAGATAGGATTGTACAACTTTCCTGTGGAGAAAGAGGTGTGATAATCAGGACTTGATTATCAATGAGGACAACAACAGATCTTTTCAATCTTCCTCTCTCCTCTCTCTCCATTGTTAAATAATTCAAGAAATATCTAGCTAGCTCGGCTGTACCAGGCACTCTTAGCTCTTATGTACTTCTAGAGTCTTCTTATGCAAAATGTATTTAGTATAACACAGCTTCAGTGTCACCTGGGAGCTTATTAGAAATGCAGAATCTTAGTCTTCTTCCAGACACACAGGATCAGTCTCTGCATTTTAACAAGATCCCTCAGTGATTTGTATGTACATTTAAGAAGCTTTGTCCTAAAGAATTCTCCTTCGCAGTACCACTTAAATGCGGCCATGACTTTGAGAAAGTAGCTTCACTTCTCTAAGTCATTAACAAACAGAGGGAATGGGGATGGTGGTAGAACCACCTTTGTATATTGTTGGGAGGATTTAATGAGGTAAACCAATTTCGAAGACCTCAACAAGCTGACTGGTAGCTTATAAGTGCTTTTTGAAAACAGTTGTCCATTATTATTATAATTAGTACTATTCTCAGTTGAAAGAAAAATGATTTTTTAAAAATAATGCATCTCTTGTAGTCCCATCCCCTCTAGTTCACTGAAGTGTTTACAATGATGACAGAGAGACATGATTCTAAGGAATATGACAAATAAATGCAATGTTTGATCCTGGATTGGAATCTGAATAACAAAGGAATGGATGGGAAGGGGATGCCTTAGCTCAGACTGTCCTAACAGAATTCCACAGCCTGGGTGACTCAAATGACAAATGCATTTTCTCTCAGGTCTGGAGGTGGAAGTCTGAGATCGGGCTGCCAGCATGGTTGAGTTTGATGAGGACTGTTTTCCTGGCTGGCATAGTCGCCTTCTGGCTGCGTATTTATATGACCTTTACCTTGAAGGTACTGGAGGAAGTTCTTTCTCTCTCTCTCTCTCTCTTGCTCTCTCTCTCCCCCCCATCCCTCTTATAAATCTACTAATCCTATCATGAAGACCCCCATGACCTAATCTAGCCTCAGTGATCTCCCAAAGACCCATCTCTAAATAGCATCACACTGGGGATTACTTTTTTTTTGGTACTGGGAATTGAACCCAAAGGTGCTTTACCATTGAGTCACATCCCCAACCCTTTTAATGTTTTATTTTGAGACAAGTTCTCACAGAGTTGGTTGGAACCTTGCTAAATTGCTGAGGTTGGCCTCAAACTCGCCATCCCCCTTCTCAGCCTCTTGAGTTGCTGGTGTTACAGGTGTGTACCCAGCACATTGGGGGTTACAGCTTCAATACATGAGGTTCAGAAGAACACAAACATTCAGTCAGTAATAAGGAATAAGTTTGTTGATGATGCTGCTATTTAGTTCTATAAATTACAATACTGGACATTGAAATTTAAGTGATATAAAATTATATGATAACGAATCTCTCTCATATGAAATGCTGCCTGAGTAATTTTCACAAAACGACTGTGTGTATTTAAGGGCTTGAAACAATAACAATGTTGGCACACAGATACTGAGGTGGGATAACTGCTTGTGCTGATTCTATTTTTGTTGGGGTTCCCCCAAGAAACAGTATAGCAAGTTGTCTGGATATCTTAAGCCCTAACTAACAAACTCTAGAACTTGCACATTCTACTCAGAAACTTGGGGATAATGCTTGGCACAGGCAGGCATTTAATGCAAACACACTGAATTAAAAAAAAAAAAATGGTTAGAACCTTTCCAGAGGCCAGAGAAGCAGCTCTCTTTTCTTCCGTATATGTATTCTCTCTCTCTCTCTCTCTCTCTCTCTCTCTCTTTCTCTCTCTCGGGCACAGGGGATTGACCTGACCAGTGATGCTCTACCTCTGAGCTACATCCTCCCCACTTTCATTATTATTATTATTATTATTATTATTTTTTTTTTTTGCGGTGCTGGGCATTGAACCCAGGGCCTTATGCTTGCGAGGCAGGCACTCTACCAACTAAGCTATATCCCCAGCCCTCCCCTTTCATTTTTTGAGACCAAGTTTCACTAAATTGCCCCGTCTGACCTTGAACTTGTAATTCTCCTGCCTCAATCTCCCAAGTAGCTGAAATTACAGGTATGCAACACTGCACCCAACTGCCAGTATATATTTTTTGTAGAATTTATATTTGTTATTTTTTAGTGCACCATAGTTACATTTAATAGTGGGGTTCATTTTGACATATTCATTAATGCATATTCAATATTTTTATTGCCTACATTTTTCTGGAGGAAAATAATTTCAACCTATCAAAAAGATGCAAGAATAATGAAAACAATCCTAAAATACCCTTTACTCAAATTCACCAATTCTTTTTAATTTGTAACATTTAGTTTCAAACTTCTAAATGATCGGCAAAAGAATTACAAACAAGAGTACAATTAAATATTTATAACTTTCACTCAGATTTAACAATTCATACTTGTCTTTTTGTTTTTCCCTCATACATCATTATTTTCTTTCTGAAAGCTTTGAGATGACAAATGTTGGACCTGTGGTCAAATTACCACTAAACACTTCAGTGTTTATGTCCAAAAACAAGGCTCCTTTTCCATATCACTTCAACACTATTATCTAGATCGATGTGTTAACATTGTTAAAGTACTCTAATCCATAAGCCTCATTCAAATTTGTTATTGTCAATGTCACGTATAGAAAAAAATAGCAACAATATCATCCACAAAACTTACTTCCTCAGGGGTACCTGTAATCCTAGCAACTTGGGATGCTGAGCTGGGGGACCCTAGTTCAAGGCCAGACTCAGCAACTTAGCAAGGCCCTAAGCAAGTTAATGAGACCCTGTCTCATAATAAAAAATAAAAAGGGCGGGGGATGTGGCTCAGTGGTTAAGTGCCCCTGGGTTCAATCCCTGGTACTCAAAACAAATGAACAGCAAACCCCTCATCTTTTCTTCCCCTTCCTTCCATTTCCAGTTCAAGGTTCAGTCTATGAACAGGATTGTGTTTAGTTGACATCTCTCTTTAGTTTCCTTCCATTTTTATTTTTCCTTAGTTTTCTCTCATTTTTTGCAATCTTGTCACTTTTGAAGACAGTAATTTTATAGTACTTCCTTCAATTTGGGGTTGTTTGATGTTTCTTCATGACTAGATTTAGGGTGTACATTTTTGGTAAGAATATTACCTATAAAGAGCCAGGCGAGGTGGCACATGCCTGTAATCCCCGGGATCTGGAGGCTGAGGCAGGAGGATTGCAGGTTTCAACCAAGATACTGTCTCAAAATATGTTTCTAAGAAAGTGCTGGAGATGTGGCTC
>JAJEJO010002807.1:50987-72854 GCA_020662805.1 Glaucomys volans
AAGTGAGAGAATGCTATAAAGACAATATGGTCTTCTTTTCAGTACCTCATGTTGGGAGGTACCCAACTTCCACACTAACATCTGTCACTTGATTAATATGGTGTCTATAACATTTCCCCACTCTGAAGTTCATGAATAAGTTATTAACAGATATTTTGTTGGTGTACTCTGAAAGAAATTGTGTACATATTGATTTTCTTATCAAAAGTTTACTCAATGAGTTTAGCTTCTATTGATAGCACTGGTCTGAATTAAATGAATAACATGTATTGGATCTTTTCAGAGGCCAGAGAAGTAACTTCTCTCTCTGTCTCTCTCCTTCTCTCTCTCTCTATCCAGTCTTATTTTTTGACACATAGTCTCACTAAACTGCCCACGCTGGCCTTGAACTTTTGATTCTTCTGCCTGTAGAGTCACTGGGATTACAGGCATATGCCACCAACCCTGCCAATGGCTGTTTTGATGACTCTATTAATTCTGACAATTCTCTCTTTTTTGGTATTATATGCATATAGATAGATATAATTATGCATATACACAAATATATAAACATACATATATAATCTTTTTCAGTTTTTAAAAATTATTTTGAGAAAGGATATTTTAATATGCAGAGGATCTCACTAAAATTCTGAAGCTGACTTCAAACTTGTGATTTTCCTCTCTCAGCCTCCCAAGTCCCTGCTGGCATTACAAGGCAGATGCCACCACATCTGGCTTATCATTCAGTTGTTTTTTTTAACACTTGTTTTTTTTAGATATACATGACAGTAGAGTGTCTTTTGGCATATTATACATGCATGAATTATAACTTATTCTAATTAGGATCCTAGTCTGTGGTGTACACGATGTGGAGTTACCCTGCTCATGTATCCAAATACAAGGATAGGAAAGTTATGTCCAATTAATTCTACTGTCCTTCCTATTCCCTCCCTGCTCCCTTTCCTTCATTCCCCTTTGTCTAATCCAATGGCCCTCTATTCTTCCTCTCCCCACCCTCCCTCGTTGTGGGTTAGCATACATATATCAAAGAGGACGTTTGACCTTTGGTTTTTTGGGACTGGTTTATTTTACTTAGCATGGTAGTCTCTGGCCCTATCCATTTACTGGCAAATACCATAATTTCATTCTTCCTTATGACTGAGTAATATTCCATTTTGTATACATACCACATTTTCTTTATCCATTCATCTGTCGAAGGGCATCTAGGTTGGTTCCATAGCTTAGCTATTGTGAATTGAGCTGCTATAAACATTGATGTGGCTGCATCACTGTAGTACACTGATTTTAAGCCTTTTGGATATAGACAAAAGAGTGGGATAACTGGGTCAAATGGTGGTTTCATTCTAAGTTTTCGAAGAAGTCGCCATGCTGCTTTTCAGAGTGGTTGCACCAATTTGCAGTCCTACCAGCAATGTACATGTGCACATTTTTTCCCACATCCTCACCAATATTTATTGTTGCTTGTATTCTTGATAATTGCCATTCTGTCTGGAGTGAGATGGAATCTCAGTGTAGTTTTAATTTGCATTTCTGTAATTGAAGGAGATAGTGAACAGTTTTTCATACATTCTTTGTCTTTTTTTTCCTTATTTTTTTCATTTTTTTCCTTCATATAGTTTTTGACTATTCATATTTCTTCTTTGCTCTGTTCTTTGCCCACCTGTTGCTTGGGTTATTTGCTTTTTGGTGGCAGGTTTTTTGAGTCTTTGTATATCCTGAATATTAGCGCTCTGAGGTGCAGGTGGTAAAGATTTTCTCCCAATCTGTAGACTCTCCGTTCTCTCTTTTTGAGGTTTGTATTTAAGCTTGTTAGAAGGGTCCAGAGCAGCCTTGAGTCCAGGGTGAACTTGGTGCCAACACTGAGGCAACACCCTTCATCATAATAAATGAACCAATACTAAAATATTATTATTGTAGTGTACTTTATTTGCTTGGGTTTTACCTACTGTCCTTTCTGTTTTAGAATCCTGTCTAGGACACCACGTATGGAGTTGGCTGGGAATTTTCTCTGACTTTCCTTGGTTCTGATGACCTTGACACTTCTGAGAAGTACTGGTGGTGTGTTCTGTAGGTAAGACGGGGCTAATGGGTGATTCATTGGGAGGAAGATCGCATAGGTAAAGTGCCTTTTTCATCTCATCCTGTCAAGGGAGCACACTATGAATCTGACCCACGATGGTGGCATTCACCTGGATCATCTGGCTGATGACAGAATCGCTTTTCAGATTTTTCTGCTGTGAAGTCACTTCTCCCCGTCACATTCCCCTCCTGGCTGTACACTGTGGAAGCAAGTCATTGCATGTGGCTTTCACCTAAGAACCTGGAGGTGTAGCCTCCCTCTTTGAAGGCAGAGAACCTCCATAAATTCTTTGGAATTTTGTGTTTTGCATAGGAAATTTGTCTCTTCTCTCTCACTCACCAATTTATTTAATAATTTATTTATGTTGCTGTGTGCTCAATTATTTATGCTGCACTGTACTTGGTGTCATATGGTCCAATATAATTTTATTTATTTTCTTGCTTGAGTTGTTTCAGCTACAGCTGTTGGGAGCTCTTTCGGTGGCTCCTGGGCCCCCCATCAGTGCCTCTTTTTGTTGTTGTTGTTGTTCTTCTTATTTTTGACACTAGAAGATACTTCAAGTTCATCTTGTTTATTTCCTGCCCCAGTCTTTGAATCAGCCATTTCTGCGAGAAGCCCTGATTCCTTTTATTAGAATGTGGTGTTAGAAATCAGGATCCAGGTCCTTGTGTGGTCCTGTTGCTGTAGGAATATTGTTTCTTATTTAGACCTCCTAAGCTGACAAAGCAAAAAATATGTGTCTATACTAGCTTGTGTATTTATATATATCTATAAATATTTCTGTGCTTACCATCTGTATCTTTATTAAGCTAAACATGAATTCATATTTGTGTTCAAACTATTGTTGCATGGATTGTTGTAGGAGATTTCCTCCTGATTTTATTGGGGAAAATAGATGTTGGCATGGCTGTGGGGAAAAAGGCACACTATACATTGCTGGTGGAGTTGCAAATTGGTGCAGCCACTCTGGAAAGCAGTGTGGAGATTCCTCAGAAAATTTGGAATGGACCCACCTTTTGACCCATTTATCCCACTCCTTGGTTTATACCCAGAGGACTTAAAATTACCACACTACAGTAACACAGCCACATCAATGTTTATAGCAGCTTAATTCACCTTAACTAAACTATGAAACCAACCTAGATGCCCTCTAACAGATGAATGGATAAAGAAGATGTGGTATATATACACAATGGAATACTATTCAGCCATATAGAAGAATAATATTATGGCATTTGCAGATAAATGGATTGGAGATTATCATGCTAAGTGAAATAAGTCAATCCTCTAAAAACAAAGGCCAAATGTTTTCCCTGATAAGCGGAGGATGATATAGAATCTGGTTGGGGGAGGGTGAGAGAGGAATGGAGGATCATTAGATTATGTAGAGGGAAATAAGAGGGAGAGTGGCTGGGGGTATGAAAAATGGTGGAATGAGACAGACATCATTACCCTATGTACATGTCTGATTAACAAGAATGATACGAATGTACATCACACACAACCATAGAAATGAAAATTTGTACCCCATATGTGTACAATAAATCAAAATGAAGTCTGTAAAAAAAAAAAAAAAGATTGGGAAGAAATCAGAACTCCTGGTGGAGATTATAAAATGGTGCAGACACTTTGGAAAAGAATCTGGGAGTTCCCAAATGATTAAACACTGGGTTACCAAAAACAATCCAATTGATTCCAGGAATTCCATTCATGGATATAAGCCCAAGAGAAACAATAGCCTGTTTAAACAAATTCACACACAATTGTTCAGAGCAACAGTATTTATAGTAGCACAATGGGAAATTTTCAAATAACTACCAACTGATAGATGGATAAATAAAATGTGAGATATGTGCATACAATGGGAATATTATTTGGTAAAAAAAGGAATAAAGTGCCGGGCATGGTGGCGCACGCCTATAATCCCAGCACTTGGGAGGCTGAGGCAGGAGGATCACAAGTTCAAAGCCAGCCTCAGCAACTTAGCAAGGCCCTAAGCAACTCAGTGAGACCCTGTCTCTAAATAAAATACAAAATAGGGCTGGGGATGTGGCTCAGTGGTGGAGTGCCCCTGGGTTCAATCCCCAGGACCAAAAAAAAAAAAAAAAAAAGAAATAAAGCACTTACAAATGCTACAAAATGGGTGAACTCTGAAAGCATTATATGAAGTGAAAGAATCAAAAAGGCCACATATTGTATGATCCCATTTATATGGACTACCCAGAGCAGGCAGACAGAAGCAAAAATTAACGATTGCCAGGGGCTTGAGAGAGGGGAGAGGCAGGAGGGACTGCTAATGGAGTGATAAAAACGTTGTAAATCTGATTATGTGATGGTTGCACAACTGTGAATATACTAAAAACCGTTCAATTACACAACTTGAAATGTGAATGATATGGTATATGAATTTTATCTCAATAAAACTGCTATTAAAAATTACATATATTCAATATGTTCAACATGGAGATTTGGTAAATGTGCATACTGTGCAGTGATTAATGCCATCAAATTAATACATCTATCACCATCAATAGTTGCCATTTTCTTTGTCCACCCCCCCCAACCCTGCCCTGTTTTTTTGGTGCTGGGTATCAAATCAAGGAACATCTTGCCGCTGAGCTATATCCCCAGTCCTTTTCATTTTACTTTGAGACAGGGTCTTATTAAGTCGCTGAGTCTGTCCCTGAACATGCAGTATTCTCCTGCCTTAGCTTCCCAAATAGCTGGGATCACAGGTGTGTGGCACTGTGCACTGCCGTGTGTGTGTGTGTGTGTGTGTGTGTGTGTAGTGAGGACATGTAAAATCTTTCCTCTTATCGAATTTCAGGGAAATAATACAGCATCATTAATAGCAAGCTATAATTTGATTCACACAAATTTTCACTTTATAGCTGAAAGTTTATATCCTTTGACCAACATCTCCCCATTTCCTCCACCCCCAAGTTCTTGGTAACTGCCATTCTACTCTCTGCTTCTGTGAGTTGGATTTTTTAGGAAATTATATCAGTATCTCAAAGGGATATTTATATTCCTAAATTTTTAAAAAAACTTTTATTTATTTATTTAACTTTTTTGACAGTGATTTTTTTTCAAAAATTCTTTTTATTCATGTATATAGGGTAATAATGTCTGTCTCACAATCTATCATCCTTCCCCTTCCCACCCACCCCACCTCTCCACTCACTCCCCTCTGTACAAAGTTCCTTCATTCTTTCCTACCCACCCCCAACTATGGATCAACATCTGCTTATCAGAGAAAACATTTTTTGGGACTGGCTTATTTCACATAGCATGATACCCTCCATCCAGTTCCATCCATTTACCTGCAAATGCTGTAATTTATTTCATTCTTCTATAAGGCTGAGTAATAACCCATTGTGTATATATATACCACAATTCCTTTATCCATTCATCTGTTGAAGGGCATCTAGGTTGGCTCCATAGTTTTGCTATTGTGAATTGAGCAGCTATAAGCATTGATGTGACTGTGTCACTGTAGTATGCTGATTTTAAGTCCTTGGGGTATAAATCGAGTAGTGGGATAGCTGGGTCAAATGGTGGTTCAGTTCCAAGTTTTCTGAGGAATCTTCATACTGCTTTCCAGAGTGGTTTTACTAATCTGCAGTCCTAAATTAATGTATTCCTAAATGAATTTCAGCATTATTCACTTTAGTCCTGGTATAGAAAAACCTACATGTTTGTCAACGGAAGAATGAAGAAATTATGGCATATACACACACGCGCACACACACACATGCACACACACACACACACACACACACTGAACTATTATTTGGCCCTAAAAAAGTAGGAAATCTTGCCATTTGTGATATCATGGGTGAAATTGAAGGTCATCATATTCAGTGAAAGAAATCAGGCTCATAAAGGCAAATATTTTCTAATCTCACTTATATGGGGAATTTAGGAGATCATCACTTAAAATTCAATTTTATCCATTTCTTATTAGGTAATGTTACATGGTTAAAAAAAGTAAAAAGGCATGTAATGAAAATGTTTTCACTGCTCTTCTGGAGATGACTAATGTTATCAGTTTCTGGAGGGGAACTGAGATGAATAGAAGACCTTAGAACATGCAAGAAACTTAATTTTTAAGCAAGTTTACATATCTATATTCATTTTATTCCACAATAGTAATCAATAAAAAGAGACTGTATAGCCAGACATGGTGGCACATGCCTGTAATCCCAGTTATTCCAGAGGATAAGGCAGGAGGGTTACAAATTCAAGGGCAGCCTTGGCAACTTAGACACCCTGCCTCAAAATAAAAAGAACTGGGGTGACCTCAGAGGTAAAGCATCCTGGGTCCCCTCCCCAACATGGGGGGGAGGGGGCAAAGGCTGTGCTAATGTCATTTTAAAAACGAGAAAACTGGGAAGCAAAACAAAAATTTGTTTTTTTCCCAAATAAGAGAATTATGTAAATGTGTATATGGACAATTTGAGAGCAGTGTAGAAACATCCAAACTGTAGTGTCAGGACTGGACTGTGGTAGGACTCTGATCTCTGCTAGGTTGTGACAATTTATCACATTTTTTAAACTGTCTGAGTTTCAATATTCTTAACTGAACATTGGACTCATTTTGCCTGCTTAATAGAGTTCTTAATTATATTTATAAAACACTAAATCCAGCACCTGGTCTAAACTAACTGCTCTATGAATGGTAGCCATTATTATTATTATTTTAAAAGGTGCTAAAATTAGGTTGCTTTTCTTTCCTGTGTTTCCTATTATTATTTTAAAATTGTTTTCATGATTAAGCACAAAACATTACACTGTTTCATTATATGCCAACACTATTTATTTGAGTTCGTTTCATTGTTAATCCATTGTTGGGAAAGTGTCACCCGTTCTGTCATGTTCCTGATGAGGGCTGGAGGTGTGGCTCAGTGGTAGAGCATATGTGTAGCATGCTCATGGTCCCGGGTAATCCCCTGTACTGAAAAAAAAAAAAAAAAAGAAAGAAAGAAAGAAAGAAAGGAAAAGGTTGCCAATAAATCATTGTGGTGGGGGAACTTCCCCAGTTTCCTCTTCTCCACTGAAATGCAAAATCAAAATTAAAAAAAATAAATAGCTAAAATTGCCTCCATCTTGGATAAGTTCATATTGGAGCTCTCTTCAAGTATGTACAATACTTTGGAAAGGCCTCTATGAAACAGTTAATGTATGAGAACAAAGAGAATCTTAAACATGGATGAGATTCCAAATAAGTGTAAGTGACATTCTGGCAGTAAAAGATGACATTTCTCTCTACCTAAGCTGCTCTTGACAATGGACATTTAACCAGGCTAATCAAATGTGACTTCCATCATCAAAATTACTAAGGCATGAGAACCTTTATCAAATCATTCATTACATCGCCTGTTTGAAAAGATGCTCTCCTGGGCCTTCTTAGGAAGGGTTACTTGGTGCTTCCCGCTGCAAAGATGTTTTCAGTTTTCAGGACAAGGTTGAACAGACCAGGACTTGCTAATCCCTATGGACATCCTTTGATCTTCATGTTTTCAAAGGAGCTACTGTGTCTGAGCAGGCCCATTGTTAGAATTCTCTCTCTTCTTATTCTATCTTGGGCAGTTTGTAAATAATTTAGTAATTGTTTTGCCAAAGGTCATATCCTTTCCAAAGTTTATCGCCTTGGTTTTGTATCATCCTTACCTAGAGGAGGTAAATCTCTGCTACCCACAGTAGGGATGAATTAACTGAGCAAAGTGGGTATGCAAGTATTTTCATATTTGCTCACAGTCTAACTCTCTTTTTCTGTTGTATTCATCAAACACAGCTATCAGGTCCTAGATGCTATTATACACTTAGGGGTATGTATAGATGATAATAATAATTATATTACTGTATTTTAAACTTTGTTTTGTTTTTCCTCCCTGGTAATGGTGAGTTTTTAATTCAAACTTTAATTTGGTCAAAAAGTCATTCATTTTTGTAATTAGTCATCATACAACAATGTTTGCTATGTTTATGTCTCATTTTTTTTTTTTTTTTGGTAATGTAGCAAGGGATTTCTCAATAAACCTAAATAAATCAACCTCAGTCAGCTTGCTTTTGATTTAGGAAAATGCAGATTTCATCTAGCTGTTGAATCGATCTCTGACTATTAGCCTCAGGAAGTGCAAAGTCTAGGGAATAGTTTTAAAACCAGAGACATGCCAGTTTGGGTAAAATGCTTCCATGGGTCTCTGAAATTAAAATGCATATTTGACTGGCTAATCCTGGTTTGACAGATGTGTCACTCAAGTCCAGCACACAGCTAATTCTAGAGCTGAATTATCAGCTAGCTATAAGTTTTTCAACTATTGCTCATAAAAGAAATGTACTAGTCCAAAAGCATCAAGATTTGGTGGATATCACTTGAAGAGAGAGAGCGCTGGGCTTTGAAGGACTGGAGAAAAATGAGTGACAATATCAAATGGTGTTGGGGTTTCACAACAGTTTCTAGATTTATGTGCATTGAATTGCAGAAAATCATCTGTACCAACAGCAAATTCAAGTATTTGGAAGGAAGTGGGAATTTATCAGTAAGAAACTTATTTTACTAATTTAATTAACTCTGATTAATTAGACATGTGGCAAATGGCTGCTGTCTCCAGTGGTGCAGTTCTAGCAATCAACATGCCGGCAATCTTCCCTTTCTAGGTATAAGTGAGGATAACTGCTAGTTTCACATATGTTGGAGAGGAGTGGCCACTAAACACTTGTATTTCAGTTGTAGAACGACAGAATTCATTCCCTACACCAAATTAAACTGTACCATCGATCTGTATCTGTATCACTGCTCCGATTTGTATCTTGCATTTTCTCAGCTTGCTCTTTTTACGTGTCTTTTCTCCATTACAAGAATCGGAGCTCATGGCTTCTTTGCATTTCTCCTTCATTTAGCACATGTTTGTTGAGCATCTGTTATGCATCAGGCACTGTCCTGGTGCTGGGTATGCAGCAATGAATAGGATCGATCAGTTCCTGGCTCTCATTGAGGTTGCATTAACATATAATTACAAAAAATTGAAAATAGCTGTTGTAGAATTTTAGTGTGTTTACCTAGGAAGGACAACAGTAACGACAGAAGCTGACTGATTGGGAACTGTCACTGTGACAAACTGTCTCTATCAAGCATTGACCTGACGGCTCTGATAGGGCTCTCCTCGGTTTAGATGTGTGGGAAAGGGGAAGGGAGGAGATGGTAGGGTGGGGCATAGAGAAAGGAGTGGCTGATCTCCTTTCAGCTATCCACAATTCTACTTGAATGTAAGCTCCCTGCATGAACAAATGAGCCTGTCCCTTCCACGCCACCCCCTCCACTGACCCGGGTCCCTCGCACCTGAGCTAGCGTTAAGTGGGAGTTACCAAAACAATGGATAGATCTCTTTCTAGATGTTTCCTTGCAGATTGTTTCTAGAAACAATCTATGAGAAAATTATGAGAAAATTACTGATATTTTAAGCTTCCGCATTTCTTATTGTGTTTGCTTTGTCCATTTTTTCTCTTCAGTTATCCACACTTGAGTGGCTGAAAATCATTACAGTTACCCTTCCATTCTCTCCTCCTCCTCCTCCTCCTCCTCCTCTTCTTCCTCCTCCTTCTTCCTCTTGGCTTTTGCTATGGTCTGAATATTGGTGTCCTCCCAAATCTCATGTTGGAATCCAGTACTAAGAGGGAGGACTGTTAGGGAAGTTATTGAGTCATGAGGAAGTGGCTCTTCTAAGTGGCATCAGTGCCTTAAAAGAAACTGAAAGGAGCTTCCTGGCCCTTTCCACCCATCTATAAGGAATGGGCCCTCAGCAGAAGTCAAGTCCAATCTCTGGCTCATTGACTTTGACTTCCAACACCCTGGAAATCCAAGAGATAAATTTCTATTATTTACAAATTACCCAGCCTAAGGTATTTTGTTGAAGAAGCCAGAACAGATGGAGATAATCGTTTTTCTTTCCTTTCCTTCTCCTCCTTTTTTTATGATACTGGGAATTGAACCTTGGCATCCTCTGTCACTGAGCTACATCCCCAGTCTTTTTGTTTTTTGTTTTGAGACAGGGTCTTGCTAAGTTGATGAGGCTGACCTGAGCTTATGATCCTCTGGTCTCAGCCTTCCAACTCTCTGGGATTGCAGGCATGCACCATACACCCAGCAAGGTAATCTTTTTTCCCTTCTTTTTCTCATTAAGTTTGAGAAAAATGATAAGGAAGATAAGAGATAATTGAGTAGAAGAATCATGGTTAAGTTTGTCTGGAACACAATTTTTGTCTTTTTCTATTTTCCTGTCTTATTCTCAAACCATGAATCCCCAGCTGACTTTTTCCTCTGTTTGCATTCCTGACATTTTCAGGGTACTTCCAAACTTCTAATACCTGTCTCCTATTCTCAGATTTTGGTTCATGTTTCTTTGAGAGGAAGGTGAACATTAAAGAGAACTCAAAGTCGACCTTCATGTCATTGGTTCACGTTCCCCTTGGTTCACATCCTACACTTACACCATTGTTTCACTCTGTCAATCAATTTAAAGTTGGGCAAAACGTCCCTAGGAATTCGCTATTGTATTTTTTGACTTTACAGCAATTATCAATGTAGATGTTAAATAAGATCTGTAGAAAAATCTATATTTGTTCAAGGAGGAACACTTTTATTTTGTTTGGATGTGCAATTATTCTATGATGGTCAAATATACTCAAAATAATTACATTACTAAAAGTTAATATTGGTTCTATTTAAAAATCAAATCTGAGCCTGGATTCATGTTTTTAATAACTTCCCTCCTGAAGCTTTCCATGTTTCAGCGTCAGGATCCATCCAGGCTGAGCTCTTTGAGACTGAGCCCTTTGCTGAATTGTTTTGAATTGTTCAAGGGAAGGATGATGAGGGTGCTTCCAGCTGTCTCTTCCAGTGGGGCAGCTGTTTCTTTTCCTACTGTTGTGTAATAAATTACCACCACCTTAGTGGCTTACAGCAGTGCAAACCCATCCTCTTACGATTATGAAAGTCAGAAGTCCAAGAGCCAAGGCTTCAGTGAGGTTGCGTTCCCTTTTGAGGTTCTGGGGGAGAATTGGTTTTGTACTTTCTATCTTTCATTGTCCTGTCTTTTCTCTCTTTGATCACGGCTGCCTTCATTGCTTGGCTCATGCCTTCTGCGCTGCATCCCGCTGTCCTCTGCTTCTGTTGTCACATCTCGTCTCTGATTCTGACCCTCTGGCCTCCCTCTCTTAAGGACCCTTGTGATTACACTGAACCACCTGGAAAATTCAGGATAATCTCCTCCTGTCAAGATCTTTAATTAATCACATCTGCAAAGTCCCTTTTGCCACAGAAGGTAACATACTCATATTCTGGAGACTAGGATGTGGGCATCTTTGGGGACCATTATTCAGTGCCTGGGCATACAAACTCTAACTTACACAAGGAAAGTGCTCATCGAGGTCAGAACCTCACATATTGCCAGTAGGGCTCTCTCTGGGCTTTATTTTATTTATATTTTGAGATGCTGGGAATTGAACACAGGGACATTCTACCACTAAGTTATGTCTCCAGAGCTTTTTGATTTTTGAGACAGGGTCTCACTAAGTTGCTGAAGTTCACCTTGAACTTGTAGTTCTCCTGCCTCATCCTGCCAAGTCACTGGATATGTAGGCTTTATCGTCCTTTGTGGTGATCTCTTTCTCAGGCAAGGTCATCCCTGCAAATAAGAAAAGAAAAAAAGAAAAAGAAAAAAAGATGACACTGGCAAACATGAATTAAAATTCTATTCGTGCTTCTTATGGTTTGGATGTGAGGTGTCTCCAAAACTCATGTGTGAGACAATGCAAGAAGGTTTAGAGGAGAAATGATTGGGTTGTGAGAGTCTTAACCCAATCAATCAGTGAATTAATCCCTGATGGGATTACCTGAGTGGTAACTGAAGTGGTAGGGTGTGGCGGGAGGAGGTGGGAATAGGGTGTGGCTTTGGGTATATATTTGTATCTGTTGAGTGCAGTCTCTCTCTGCTTTCTGATCACTATGTGAGCTGCTTCCCTCTGCCATATTCTTCCTCCATGTTGTTTAGCCTCACTTTGACCCCTGAGGAATGGAGCCAGCCTGCTATGGACTAAGACATCTTTAACCATGAGCCCTCAAATAAACTTTTCCTCCTCTATAATTGTTCTGGTTGGGTCCTTTAGTCATAGTAGCAAAAAAGCTGACTAAAACAGTGTTGCATCAGTGTTTTGCTTTGTTTGTTTGTTTGTTTGTTTCTACCAGTGGTTGAACCCAGGGGTGCTTAACCACTGAACCATACGCCCAGACCATTTTTATGTTTTATTTTGAGACAGAGTTTCACTACGTTGTCAGGGCCTTGCTAAATTGCTGAGGCTGGCTTTGAACTTCCTATCCTCCTACCTCAGCCTCCTGAGCCATTGGGATTACAGGTGTGTGCCACCACACCTGGTTTAGTGCTGCATGTTAAGGGACCCAGAATGGCACTTTTTGACAGGATTTGCATTTTGTGCTCCTTCTTGTATCAATGCACAATCACTCCTTTATTCTTATTGGCCAGACTAAGGCTGCCAAAGCTGGCAGCAGGAAGCACATTCAGCCTTTCTCAAACCTCATGGACTCAACTTCAATCCTCTGGAGAGGCTCACCAAGAGGTTGGGCCACCATGGTTCACCATAAAGTTAGGACTACCTCTGGGGCAAAGGCTCTAATTCATTGCCATCATCAGGGTGCTCACATGACTTGACGGCTCTGTCCTCCTGCTGGGTAGAGAGGAGAGTAGCTAAACACAGGAACATGGGATCTCTCTGGCTCTGCCCATAACACTGTTCAAATAAAATAATTTATTCACAGTAACAAAAACTATATTCACTGAAACACCTTTTCCCATATAAACAAATAAATAATAGAAATAAAATGTCATAGAAGAATCTAACTTTGAGTAGCTAACCCAGTCCTTTACCCTTGCCTGCTTCTTGGGTATTCAGACATGGTCTGAATATTTACATTAGATTGTATGTAGGTTACTTTGAAAACCATGATCCATAAATGACAGGATTGTCAGCCTGCATAGAAGTTCTATTCCCTTCCGGGTTTGACTCTATTCTGTTCTATTATAGCAATTCAACAAGGAAGAGAAGTATCCTTTTCTTCAATCCTTCAGGGAGTGAGGAAGAACAAACATTCCAGACACTTGATCAAATTGACTTTTTTTTTTTGTATCTGGGTAAAGCTGATACTAACTCTTTTAGTATTTCTCCGTAGGTACGTCAACTTTATTAACCCTTACATTCTCTTTGGTTGGGGAGATGTCAAAGATACTTTTAAGAGAGGTAGATACCTTAAAAAGGTTTTAGTTTTTTTTTTAAGTAAAATGCATTTTTATTTTTATTTTTATTTTTTTTAAGTAAAATGCATTTTTATTTATTTATTTATTTATTTGTTTGTTTTTAGGTTTTAGTTTTTAAAGTTCATCCACGCACAAACCCACAGACCACCCACAGGGGAAGATCATGTGTGCCTGTCCTCCAACTTCAGCACTTACAAGTTGTGGCCATCTTGCTTCATTCTAGCTAATTTTTCCCCCCAGTATTGAGGATTGAACCCAGGGGTGCTCTACCACTGAGCTACTTGTTGGTCTTTTTATTTTTTATTTTAAGACAGGGTCTCACCTAGTTTCCCTGGCAGGCCTTAAACTTGCCATCTTCCCACCTTAGCAGCCTGAGTGGCTGGGATTATAGGAATGTGCTACCACTCCCAGGTTATTCTAGGTAATTTAAAAAATGAATCTCAAATAAAAATTTCATGCATAAAAATCAGTATTCATAAGAAATATCATAATCACTAATAAAAAATTAATCTCTCTCTCTTTTCTTTTTGTACCGGGGAATTGAACCCAGGGGTGCTTAACCACTGGGCAACATCTCTAAGCCCTTTTTATTTTTTGTTTTGAGACAGGGTTTTGCTAAATTGCTTAGGGCCTTGCTAAGTAGCTGAGGATGGCTTGGAACTTGTGATTCTCCAAGCTTTGCTTCCCAAATCCCTGAGATTATAGGCATGTGCCTCCATGCCTGTCCTATAATAATTTCTTAATCATTTATCCAATCAATATTTAATTTTTTTCTTTTCTTTTTTTACAAAAGGCAACCATTTATTTGGCTTATCATGGGAAAAATAAACAGTTCATTTTACCTTCCTGCATAACTATACATAATATCCAGAATTACAATTCTACCTAGTTATAATAAAACAACATTAAAATTAAAACTGTGTAAAACTTTCACCATTAAAGAAAGAGCCAATGTCCCTAATCAAAAGCTAAGATTTCATTAAGTCCATTAGATGTCTTTAGCAAGACAAGAGAATAGACTGGTATATTTTACATAAATATTTTCAACAGCTGGGATGAAACTAAAGGAATCTACCCTGATTGCAGTTAGTTGCAATTTCTCAGCTCCTCAGCATTACGGGTAAGAAATATTTTTCTGTGCTTCAGCACAATTCAAAATGTCCTTTACCTTCAAAAAGAAAACAAAACACAAAACAAACAAAAGAAACCAAAACAACAACAAAAACAACAAACCTGGGCGCAGTGGCACATACCTGTACTCCCAGCTTCTGGGGAGGCTGAGGCAGGAGGATTGCAAGTTCAAAGCCAGTCTCTGCTATTTAGTGAGGCCCTAAAAACTTAATAAGACCCTGTCTCAAAATAAAACATAGGGGCTGGAGTTGTGACTCAGTGGAAGAGCACTTGCCTAGCATGTGTGAGATACTGGGTTCGGTTCTCAGCACCACATATAAACAAGTGAATAAAATAAAGTTCTATGAGCATCTAAAAATATTAAAAAAAAAACTTTAAAAAATAAAAAAAATAAAAAAAAATCAAACATAAAAAGGGGTGAGGATGTGGCTCAGTGGTAAGGTGCCCCTGGGTTCGATCTCTGGTACCAAAAAAAAATGTCCATTAACTTTAACCAAAATCACTGTCACACATAGACGTTGACACATATGAGCCAGTTTACCACTTCATGAAATATTTAATTTAACCATCCTGCAAAGGAAACTTTTAGATTAAAAGTTACTAAAAGTAACAGACAGAAATGGCACACACCCAGGAAATATAACAGCTATGCAAACTGCTTTTTCTCTTCCCTCAGCCCATTTTCCCCAGTCAGAGGAAAAAGGTGACTTATTTTTCAATTATTCTGACCGCCAAAGATTTTAATCCAGAGAAATATGCCATTTTTGCTACGGGATTGTGTCTGTCTGAATGAAAACTCTCTTAAATGCTAATAGCCAAAAGGAAAGTGACAAAGCAGAGGAGAAAGTCCCTCTTTACAAAGCAGCCTCTGGAGGGCCACTGCAGATTAAGTCGGGGAGACAGAGGTCTGAAACGGGCTTCCTCCACATAGGAATCTGCTTTATTGAGTGTGATCTTCATTTTGGCATATTGTCATTTAAGAGAGTTTTCATTCAGACCTGCACAATATCCTAGTGAAGGTGGCATATGTCTCTGGATTAAAATCTTTGGGGTCTAAACAATAGAAAAATAAGTCACCTTTTTCAAACCTGAAGAATCTGGAACTTCAAGTCTTGTGATATAGAACCATGCACCTGTGTACTGATGGAAGACAAAGGGACTGAGAAGTTGGTTTCCATTCGTAGGCAACATTGTCTGAGCAGCAGATTCCTCAAGGCCGCTGTGCTGAGGGATGACACCACTCCCACAGGACTTCTCCACTGGTGTCGGTTCCTCCAGTGGGAAGAGATCTCCGTCAGCCCAGCTCCTGGCTTCCACTACTGGCCTGTCATGCTTGGGCTCAGGGCCCTCTTTTAAAAATAAAGTTGACCTCACTTCTTTTTTCTCTTTTCATCAATACGTTCCCCTCTTTCCCATCTTTCTTTAACTTTTATCTCCTTGAATCACTTTATTTCCTTGAGAATCATTTCTAGAGGCAACTGGATGTCCTACTGTAGGGATGGATTTTGTTGATTGCATCACACATTTGACATATTCTATGTACTTTGCTATACTGATCATTAGAACTATATTTAGCTTTCAATTTCTTTATAAGACAAAATTGTGCCAAATATTATTTGCCAGAAACTTTCTGGGAAGTTAACATGGTAAAAAAATATATGTATGTAATTTATCTAGTTATGAGCAAAAAATATTTTTAGGGGAAACATAGAAATATGGACATAATCATTCTTCTTGCAAGGTGAATACATTTATTTCAAAATGGAAATAGCATGCATGGCAGATCTTGGAAATATTCCTTGCTTATTTTTCTTTTTTGAATATTTTTTGTCATAAACATGATATCTTTATTTTATTTATTTTTAATGTGGTGCTGAGGATCGAACCCAGTGCCTCACACGTGCTAGGCAAGTGCTCAACCACTGAGCTACAACCCCTGTTTCGTGCTTTTTTTTTTTTTTTTTTCTGTGGTGGTGGGGATTGAACTCAGGGCCTTGTATTTGCAAGGCAAGCACTCTACCAACTGAGCTATATCTCCAGCCCACCTCTTCTTTGCTTTTAATGATTTCTTTTTCATTCTAGATCTCTGCTTTGATGTCTTCCCCCTCAAAAAATAAAAAGTAAAAATCAAACATAAAAAAGGATACATACAGTATAGTGTACTCTAAAGAAGAATAATAGAACATGCTCTCATATGCTTTTCTTCAAGCTAAGAAATTAAAATGTCTCTAGTATTGGATGCTCCTGTGCAGCTGTCCTGAGCTCTTCCTTTTTATTCCCCTTCAAGGTTTTATTATTACCTTGCTTTTCTTTGTAATTTCACCATATAAATATGAGTTTCTAAACATTATATTTTAAATTTAGTTTGTTTAGAAAAGTTTCATGCGAACAGCATTGTACGATGTGAATGACATAATGTACAATTCTGCACAATGGTATGTTTTTGCCACTTGTCTATGTTAGGGCTTCTCAATCTCTGCACTATTGACATTTTGGACTGGATGATTCTTTGTTGTGAGTGGCTTCCCTGTGCATTGTAGGATGCTAGTGCTTATCTGGTGTCTGTCTGTTAGATGCTAGTAACATGCCCCCTAGTTATGACAGCTGTATGTTCAGACATTGCCAGATAACCACTGGTGGGGGCAAGTTACCGCCAGGGGAGAATCATTGGTGTGCATTGCTGAAGTTCATTGGGTTTCATTGATGCAGATTATTTTATTATGCATCTATTGTTTTATTCCTTCTTATGTTGAAAAAATTTGCTTTTTTCCTAAGCTTTTGCTATTGCAAACCATGCTACTGTGAATATATGAATGCATGGCCCCTGGAGTATGTGTGCTATAATTTCTCTAGGGGCAGATACATGAGAATAGAAATGCTGGCTCATGAAATTTGCACATCTTCAACTTCAAAGATTAGATCAAACTATTTTCCAGCTTTTTTCTTTACTTTTTCTTTTTTTTAGACACATGGTGTGCACACATTTTATTATCTTGATCTTGAGTATTCTAATATAGGGCAGCAGTATAGATGTGCCCAGTGGGGGTGGAAATGATGGTAAAGTCAATGTTTATTTTCTTAGGTGCTAGAAGATAATTAGTTGTGTGTAGTATTTTTGAAACAATCTCATCTCCATCTCCCCATGAATTCTGGTGTTTTTCTTTTCTCTTTTATTTTTTTTTTTTAACACTGGGGATTGATCTCATGGGTGCTTGACTACTAAGTCATATCCCCAGTCCTTTTTATTTTTTATTATGAGATAGGGTCTTATTAAGTTGCTTAAAACCTTGCTAAGTTGCTGAGGCTGGCCTTGAATTTGTGATCTTCCTGCTTCAGCCTCCTGAGTCACTGGTGTTACAGGTATGGGCCACTGTATCTGGCAAATTCTGGTGTCTTGAGAAAGAATCTTAAGGATGGAGGAGACCAAAATTGCAAATTCTGAAAATTTCCTTCTTTGGCTCAATATATTCAGTATGTTATTGCTGAACCCCTATAACATGCTTGGCAGGGTTAGAATCATCATAATGACTCAAATGCCATCCCTTCATTAAGAGCATCTTAATAAGCATCTAGCTTATTCTGCTAGAAATATATAATAACTTCAAAGTGTTGAAATGTGGTAGACACCAAGACAGGGGTAAATACAAAGGACCCAGAGAGCACAACTGAAGAAGTGCCCAACTTAGCTCAATAAAGGGTTAAGGAAAAACTTCATTTAGAAAAATATTTTATTTATTTGCTAATTCAATACTTATTGAGTTCTTAGTGTGCTCCTGACTGTGTGGGACAGTTAGCAAGACAGTCACACTCTCACGGAGCTGACATTCTTGTGGCAGGAGGGAGACATCAGAAAACACATAAATAAAGGACGCTGTGGTAGCTGGGTGTAGTAAGACAGGATAGAGCAGTTTCCTGGAGGGAAAGGGGCAGGGGTAGTGCAAAGATTTTTGAGGAGGCCACATTTGAAAAGACCCACAAATGGAGTGAGGGTAATGTATGTAGCTATCTAGAGGGAAAGTGCACTAGGCAAAGGGGACAGGAAGTGCAAGAGCCCTGAGGTGCGAGGCAGCAGGGCATGTTTCGGGGAGAAGGCTAATAAATGAGCTGGGCTTTATTGGTCTTGTGCCACTTTTGAGGTGGTGCAGGAATTTCATAGGAAAGGACAAGGTACCAAAATGCAGTCAACAGTGAATTTTCTTGTGTGTCTGGCTTTGAAGGTGTATGGAAATGGGGAAAGAAAAAGGGCTTTCTGGGAGAAGGGCTGGTTTGAAAGAGTAGATCGAGTACACAATGAGTTTTATTATAAAAACCTTCAAATATACAACACAAGTAAAAAAAAAAAACAAAAAACTATAATGTACCCCTGAATCGTCATTACCTTGATTCTATAATTAGAATGAATTTGTTTCTCTTCCTTTTATTTCCTTCTCTTCCTCCTCCCTGTATTTTTGCTAAAGTATTTTAAATAAAATCTCAGAAATTGTCATTCCTCTGACATAATTTAGAATATATTTCTAAAGTCATACAGATTTCTGTAAATACAACCACAATGTAAATGTGATTATGATCACATTTAATAGAATTTAATGGAATTCCATTGGCATCCTTCAGTAGCTAGCTCCTGTTCAAATCTCACAGATTGTCTCCACCGAGTCTTCACTAGGTGGTTATCCAAACGAAGTTTACCTATGGAATTTGGCTGTTAGTCTTTAATTTAAAAAAAAAAATTCTCTTGTGGTGGAGCATGTTGGAGGAACTGGATCTGTTATCCTGTGAGAGTGTCCCACACTCTGAGTTTATCTGCACTCTATTATTACTCTACCCCTGATATTTACTGTAAACTAGAAGAGTGAATGATTTGAATAGAATCAAGCTCACTAGCTTGGAAAGGGAGATTTCATTCTTGTTTTCCATGTCAGGAAGCAGAGATTGTAGTTGCTCTACTTTACCCACGTTGAAACTCACTTGGTGCCCTCTGTTGCTTTCATGTGTAAGTTACCATTAACCATTAATTTAAATTTTTACGTATGTAGTTTTATTTCCTCCTTTCCCATCTGTATACCTTTTTAAAATTTTTTTAAAAAATTTGTTCTAATTGTATATGACAGTAGAATGCATTTATGCATTTTGATAGATCATACATAAATGGAGTGTAATCTCTCATTCTTCTGATTGTACATATTACAGGATCACATCAGTCATGCAGCCATACATGTACATGAGGTAATAATGTCTGTTTCACTTTGCTATCCTTCTACCCCCATACCTCTTCCCCTGCCTTCATTCCCCTCTACCTACTATAAAGTAACTCTATTCTTCCCTAGCCACACCTCCACCCCCCACTATTGTGAATTAGCGTCTGCATATCAGAGAAAACATTTGAACTTTGGTTTTGGGGTTGGCTTATTTCACATAACTTGATATTCTCCAACTCCAGCCATCTACCAGCAAATGCTAAAATTTCATTCTCCTTATGGCTGAATGGCTGAGTAATATTCCATCATATATATATATATAATATATATATATACACACACACACACACCATTTTTTCTTTATCCATTTATCTGTCAAAGGGCACCTAGAGTGGTTCCCTAGTTTAGCTATTGTGAGTTCAGCTGAATTTCTTTTTTAATTTTTTAATTTTTTAAAAAAATTTTATTAGTTGTTGATGAATCTTTATTTACTTATTCATATGTGGTGCTGAGAATCGAACTCAGTGCCTCACACATGCTAGGCAAGCGCTCTACCACTGAGCCACAACCCCCGCTCTCAGCTGAATTTTTAATGAGGTTTTTAATTAAGGGTTCCAAAGCTTTTCTAATTTCTAAAATGGATTTTTTCATCCACATTTTGTCTTTTTTTGTCTTCTCTTTTTGTCGTGCTGGAAATGGAACCCAGGACCTGTGCAAGTGCTGTACCATTGAGCAACCTCGGCCCTATATGTGTGTTTTATAAAGAAGTTTCATTCCTTAGTTACACTGTTTTGTTTATCTAAAATGTAGTTCGCCAAGGAGAGGCTGTCATTGCTCAAGTTTTTCGCTAAATCTCAAGAGAGTTTGGTGTCCTAGTTAGGGCCAGCGGTGAGGGGTGACCCACGTTCTGTCTCCTACTGAATAAGAACTCAGGGGTTACTTCAGTCAGCATGGTCTGTTTATGAACTGTTTTTCAGTGCTGGTAATAATGAGCTGCTGTAGGCTTTAAGAATAAATTTCATGGAAATCAGAAATGATTATGCAGGAGTTAGAAATCTCTATACAGAAATGCTGAGGTGGCATTGAGGGAATCAGTCATCTGTCTTATCACAGATAGAGCAGCACCCAGAAGCTCTGTATAACCAGGGTGTTTAAACGGCCAGTGGGGCCCTCTTCCTGTCCCAGGTGACTCAATGCAGCACAGAAGCATAGTAGTTCCTTGGGATTGATTCCAGGGAAGAAATAGGAAATGAAGATAGTGAAGGAAGAGCTGAAGTGGTATACACTAGAGTGGGGAGTGGAGTTCTCTTCACCAACAGCATCATCCTTCGCAGTCTGGGACAAAATGAATGGCCCAGAAAATAGGTGACAAGAGCAATGGAGAATGTCCCTTTTGAATCACAGAACATAAACCACTGGATGTTAGACCTCATCTCCTGATCCCCTCGTTTCACCCGTGTGGAAACAGCCTACAAAATATTGTTATAATTCCCACAGTTAAAAAATGATCATTTTCTTGAAAAATTTTCCTAGGTACTGTCTCATTTGCATTAACATAAAATGTGTTATTTATCTTTTCTGTTAAGACACATACACATCCCTCTTGAACCCAGTCTCTCCCAGGTTGATAGATCATCTCCTGTAAAGGAATCCTTGGGGAATGAATTCCAGATTTGATATCTGACATTCTGTTTGATTTCAACACTTTTTTTCTAACGTATTTCAAACTTGCAGTGACCACAACAGAGCGCTGAGCCTGCCTCCCTGGCGCCCCCTTCGCTCTCCACGCCTCAGTGATGTGTCACTCTTCAGCTGCCCAGGCCAAGGATACTGGGACTGCTCTTCACTCCTCTCCTGCCTCTCTTTCCCCTGGAGAATCCTGCACTGTACTATGCACGTTTCCAATATGCCGCAAACATTTTGTCACCTCCGCTGTTGTCATCCTGGCCCAAGCCTCTGTCAGTTCCCATCACCCCTGGAGACGGGGCTGTGCGTTCTGCTGCCCCCTAGAGTCTGTTCTGGTCACAGCCGCGGGAGGTCAGCTGAACCTCTAATGCCCCCTCGGCCCACACTGGGTGGGAGAGTTGGTACCTTGAACTGCTGGGTCACGCTTTTTTTTTTTTTT
>JAJEJO010002807.1:72954-114168 GCA_020662805.1 Glaucomys volans
CGGCACACTTTTTTATTTAGTTTTTGAATGTTTAAAATTTTAAAAATATTTTCAAATGTGCTTCTGTGTGCATTTTTGTGACTGACAATAGTTGGAAGTTTTCGAAGGGTATACCTTTTATGGTTTCACTTTTCTTTTTTTAATTTTAAGATGGAAAAATTAAATTTTAAAGAGTTACAGAAAATTTACCCAGTTTCAGGCAGACCATATTTTTATTCGTGGAGGATCCAGGAAGATGGTCACTATCAGTATGCAGATATAAACCAAGCATCTGCCGACTGCTCTCAGGAAGGGTTGGCAATGTGGCAACGTATGAAGGGGTTCAGAGTTGGGGTGAAAAATGCAGACTGGGTGTGATCCCCAATCCCTGCTGGCATATACACCCATTGTGATTTTTTAAAAAAATATTCTTTTCTATTAAGAGGGTCTATTACACTGAGCTCTGTATGCTAAGGCAACGTTACCTTCCGTGTTGGTTGCGATGTGCAAACTTTTTACACTTTGCTGAATATATGTTCTTAGTATTTTGATGAAAATTTTTGTATCTGGAGAATTGATTTGTTGCTTTCATGATCTTTGAAAAACATTAAATTGTTTTGGAAAAAATTTCAGACTTAAAAAAGGAACACAGAATTCACAAAAGTTGAATTATGGAACCAACCTAGGTGCCCTTCAGCAAATGAATAAATAAAGAAAATGTGGTACAAATACACAATGGAATATTACTCACCCATAAAGAATAATGAAATTATGACATTTGCCGTAAATGGATGGAACAGAAGAATATTATGCTAAGTGAAATAAGCCAATCCCAAAGAACCAAAGGCCAAGTGTTTTCTCTGCTATGTGGATGCTAATTCACAATAAGGGGGGCCAAGAATAGAGGTATTTTGGACTAGATAGAGGGGAGTGAATGGAGGGGAGGGGGCATGAGGGTAGCAATGATAGTAGAATGAACTGGACATTATTACCCCATGTGCACATATGATTATATGCCTGGTGTAACTCTACATTATGTACAACCAAGCGAATGAGAAGCTATACTCCATTTATGCATGACGTGTCAAAATACATTGAACTGTCATTTATAACTAATTAGAAAAAATTAAAAAAAAAAGAAATGCTAATCTCATTATCAACCATGAAAACAAAACACAAAAACCACAGAATCCCCATATACTTTTCATGTAGCTTTTTCAAATGTTAATATCAAAACATACTTGCTATGAAAATATCTATCCATCTGTCATATGTATATATACATATAAATATATATATTTGCCTACATACCCACATCTATATTTATGTGTGGGGGATATTTTTCTCAAATACTTGTGGGTAGCTTGCTTAGATGACAACTCTAAATTATCAAATAATTCATTGGGTGGTTACTAAAAACACGAATATTCTGTTTTAAAACTAGAGTATAGTAATCAAAACCAGGCTCTTAATGCTGATAAAACAGTTTTACTTAATCCGTGGACCAAAGTGTCAAAATTTGCAAATTGTCCCACATATATAAAAATGATCCTACATAATGCATATAATTTATGCTACATATAATGTATATTTTAAATAAAATGGAAATTTTAATTGGAATTGCATTAAATCTGTATAGAGCCTTTGGTAGTATGGCCATTTTGACAATATTAATTCTGCCTGTCCAAGAACATGGGAGATCTTTCCATCTTCTAAGGTTTTCTTCAATTTCTTTCTTTAGTGTTCTATAGTTTTCATTGTAGAGGTCTTTTACTTCTTTTGTTAGATTGATTCCCAAGTATTTTATTTTTTTTGAGGCTATTGTGTGTAACCAACCTAGATGCCCTTCAACAGATGAATGGATAAAGAAGATGTGGTATATATACACAAAGGAATACTACTCAGCTGTAAAGAAGAATAATATTATGGCATTTGCAGATAAATGGATGAAATTGGAGATTATTATGCTAAGTGAAATAAGCCAATCCCAAAGAAACAGGGGTCAAATGTTTTTGTTGATAAGCAGATGATGATATAGAATCTGGTTGCAGGGAGGCTGAGAGAGGAATGGAGGATCATTCGATTATGTAGAGGGAAATACGAGGGGGAGGGTGTGGGGGTATAAAAAATGTTGGAATGAGACAGACATCATTACCCTATGTACATGTGTGATTAACAGGAATGATATGAAAGTACATCATGCACAACAATAGAAATGAAAATTTGTACCCCATATGTATACAATGAATCAAAATGAAGTCTGTAAAAATAAAAAAAATTAATAAAAAACCCCACAAAACATTATATATACTGAAGAGAATGCATGCATATAATAAAAATAGTAATAAAAATGTTTTTATTTTAAAAATTAAAAATAAATCAATAAATAAAATGGGTGTACACATACATACATACATACACGTAAATGTATGAGATCTGACTCAGGATTATAAATTTGTATCTGTTTTTTTTTAAGAGCATATAAGTGGAAGTTTAAAATTTTTTCAGTGCTTTTTAAAAATTTGTTCTTTTTAGATATACATGACAGTAGAGTGTATTTTGACATATCATACATACATGGAGTATAACTTCCCATTCTTGTGGTTGTACATGATGTGGTTACACTGGTCATGTATTCATATATGAACATAGGAAACTTATGTCCGATTCATTCTACTGCCTTTCCTATTCCCATCCTCCCTCCCCCTTCATTTTCCTTTGTCTAATTCAATGAACTTCTATTCTTTCCTCCCCTCCTCTTATTGTGTGTTAGCATCTGCATATCAGAGGAAGCATTTGGCCTTTGGTTTATGGGGATTGACTTATTTCATTTAGCATAATAGTCTCCAGTCCCGTTCAAATGAATGCCATAATTTCATTCGTCTTTAAGGCTGAGTAATATTCCACTGTGTATATATGCTGCATTTTCTCTATCCATTCATCTGTTGAAGGGCACCTAGGTTGGTTACAGCTTAGCTATTGTGAATTGAGCTGCTATAAACATTGATGTGACTGCATCACTATGATGATTTTAAGTCCTTTGGGTATAACCAAAGAGTGGGATAACTGGTTAAATGGTGGTTCCATTCCAAATTTTCTGAGGAATCTCCATACTGCTTTCCATAGTGGTTACACCAATCTGCAGTCCCACCAGCACTGTATGAGTGTATCTTTTTCCCCACATTCTCTCCAACATTTATTGTTACTTGTATTCTTGCTAACTGCCATTATATTTCATTTTAATATCTGTTTAGTATCTTTGGGAGAGTTCTATAACAAAATTCTTTGTCTCTTATGAATTTACACCATAAGGAATCCAGACCAGTTATTTTGTGAAATATCTCCCAATTTGAATTTGTCTTATGTTTCCCTTCTATTAGATTCAGGCTATACAAATTTTTTGTGTGTGTGTGTGGGCCAAGGGATTGAATGTAGGGGTGCTTTACCACTGAGCTACATCTCCGGTCTTTTTTTATTTTTTATTTTGAGACAGGGACTTGCTAAGTTGCTTAGGGCCTCACTGAATTGCTGAGACCGGCCTCGAACTTGTGATCCTCTTGCCTTAGCCTCCTGAGTGGCTGGGATAACACAGCATTCACCACAGCACCTGGCTGGGCTGTTTTTATTTCTTTATTTTTTTGTTCCTTATTAGTTTTCCATGACAGTAGAATGCATTTTGACATATTATACATACAGGGAGTGTAACTTCCCATTCTTCTGGTTGTACATGATGTGGAGTTGCATTGGTCATGTGTTCATATATGCATATAGGAAAGTAATGTCTGATTCATTCTACTATCTTTTCTGTTCCCATTTCCCCTCCCTTCCCTTTGTCTAATCCAAAGTATTCTATTCTTCCCTTAGGCCCCCCGCCCAAGTGAGTTAGCATCCACATAACAGAACATTTGGCTTTTGGTTTTTGGGGATTGGTTTATTTCACAGCATGATATTCTCCAGTTCCATCCATTTACTGGCAAGTGCCATAATTTCATTCTTCTTTATGAGTAATATTCCATTGTGGATATATACAACAGGTTCTTAATCCATTCATCTGTTGGAGGGCACCTAGGCTGGTTCCATAGTTTAGCTACTGGGAATGGGCTATGTGTTTTTAATAGGAATGCAACAGAAGTGATGCTGTGCATCAAATTAGGGGGCATATGTTGTTGACATTATTTTTGGTGATGTTAGGGCTAGGGTTAGTTAAAGTGGTCTCTCAGTTTTCTTTATTGAAAATTCATTATTACTTCTTTGCTATTCATTTTTGGGAAAGATACTTTGAGATAAGATTAACATATTGTTTCTCATCATTTCACTCCTAAATTTTAGCATCCATAAATGATTCCTGACTACAAATAGTATTGTCATTATTTTTAGATGATGATAGCTTTCTTTTCTTTTTTTTTTTAAATTTGTAAATCTTTATTTATTTATTTAATTGGTGATAGCTTTCTAATGCTATCATTCTGTATTTATTGGCTGGAATTCTTCTGAAAGGAGTTTCTCCTTTCTTCTTTATCTATTTATATCCATATGGAGTCATGGATTCTTGTTTAATTCTATGAGTTATAATCACCTCCTGTCATTTATTTTCGGGTTTATGTTATGTTCACCTGCAGTGAGCTCCTCTACACTGGTGTTGTGGTTTGGACATGAGGTGCCCCCCCAAAGCTCCCACATTAGTGCGAGATGCTCAGAGGTGAAAAGGTCATGTCATGAGAGTGGGTTGATCCATCTGATGGAGTTCATCTGAAAAGTGTACCGTACTGGTGACTGTGGGCAGGTGGGGCCTGGCTGGAGGAGGTGGTGGCTGGGGATTGTATCTTGTCCCCTGGCTCCCACAAGCTGAGCAGCTTTCATCTGCTGCGCCCTTCTGCCATGACGCCCTGCCTCGTCTTGGGAAGAACAATGGAGTCAGCCAACTGTGACTTGAACCTCTGAAACCAGGAGCCCAAACAAACTTTTCCTCCCTTACGTTGTCTCTGTCAGGGATTCTGGTCACAGTGATGAAAAGCTGACAAACAAATCTGGCTCCTTTGGTTTGTATTTTTTCTCCTCCTTTTGAGACAGGGTCTCATTGTGTTGCTGAAGCTGGCCTTGAACTTGTGACCCTTCTGCCTCAGGATCTCCTGGCCGTCCTTACTCTTTTGATGACTGCCATTTTGGATTGGCCTTGTGGAAAGAATCTTTCCATCATTCAGGGTGACTAAAGAGCTGGGAACTTGGGTGTTCTTGTGCAAATTCAATGACTCTGTCACATTTTCAGTTATACTTAGTGCATTGGGATAAAATTTCTTTTACCAACACTTTCTTTCCCTTCTGCAATTTTGGCCTGTCATGCTCTGTTTTATTTTTAAATCTCAACCTCAGCCTCAACATCTTTTTATCCAAAAGGATGAAAGACGCTGTGTCTCCAGTTCCTCTCTCGCCCTCTTCCTCCACATGTTGTCTTTCAGAAATCCCTATTAATTCTTCCCACAAAATATCTACTGAATTGCATCTATTTCTCCTGTGTTCCTCTTACCATGTCATCCCAGTGGCCTGATGTCCCGCCAGGACTTCTAGAACAGTCTCCCTACAGTCCTCTCTGCTTCCATCATTGTCAGCCTGCTGTCTGCTTCCGAGAACTAATCCATAGCTGGCGTGGTGGCCCACCTCTGCGGTCCTGGTGGCTGGGGAGGTGGAGGCAGGAAGTCCACGAGATCACAGCCAGCCTCGGCCACTTAGCGAGATCCTGTCTAAAAATAAATAAAAGATAAAAAGGGCTGGGAACTTGGCTCAGTGGCTAAGCGCCTCTAAATTCAATCCCTGGTTACTCCCACCCCCCAAAACAAAGAAATCATAGTGATTAGTCACATGAAATTTTTATATCTGAAATATATCTATGTATCTGGTTTCATCATTGCCCAACTGAAAAGCATTTCTGAAAGTTTCATTTTGTACTTAAAAATGTATTCAAGCTGGGCGTGGTGGCACACGCCTGTAATCCCAGTGGCTCCGGAGGCTGAGGAAGGAGGATCGTAGGTTCAAAGCCAGCCTAGGCACTGGCAAGGCGCTAAACAATTCAGTGAGACCCTGTGTTGACTCCATTTACCTCATTATTATTTCCCCTTCCATTTTTCCCCCGCCCTTTCCCCCTTTCCTTAAGATGGCGCCCAGCAGGCTTCTCTTCCTGAAAGTCTGCTTCCCAAGGGCGCACTTGGCCACCCAACCAGGTAGCAACACCTCCACCCTGGGCCCTATCCGACCTATAGGCAAATGCTTCGCTGGCAATATGCAGATAGCAAAGTTAGTTCCCTTCCAAGACTGTATATAAGGCAACAAACTTTTCTAATAAACGGAACCTCTCCTGGTTAGCAAGTCTCCGTTCGTTCTTTCACCGTGTCTCAAATAAAATACAAAATAGGGCTGGGCGTGTGGCTCAGCGGCTGAGTGTACTGAGTTTAATCCCTGGTTCCAAAAAATAAAAAATAAAAAAAATAAAAATATATCCAAGGCAGGCGTGGTGGTGCACACCTGTAATCCTAGCGACTCGGGAGGCTGAGGCAGGAGGATCGTGAGTTCAAAGCCAGTCTCAGCAAAGGCAAGGCCCTAAGCAACTCAGTGAGAACCTGTCTCTAAATAAAATACAAAATAGGGCTGGAGATGTGGCTCAGTGGTTAAGCACCCCTGGGTTCAATCCCTAGCACCAAAACCAAACCAAAACAAAACAAAAAAACCCCCAAAAAACCAGTATCCAAATCCTTTGTCGTATGCTCGGAAGTCTCTGCCTATCTTCCTGGCGTCATCTCCTCATTTCCTGACTATAGCGTCCAGCCAACGTGGGACCTCTATTGCGTCACACACACCCAGACACCTTCCGCAGTGGGTGTTCACTCGCGTAGGTCGCTGGATTTTCCTGAAGGTGCTCACATCTTACGTTGGAAAGGGAGCTCCTTCCCACTCAGTGCTACCTTCTCCACCCCTTCTAAGACCTACAGTTCTTTCTGTCACTGTGCCTCCGTGTTTCCTGCAAGGACATTTTCACAGCTTGAAGATTCATATTTGTTTTTTAGTTACTTGTATAATTCTTTGCCTTTCTCACTGCTTTAAAACTTTTGAAAGGAGGGTACTGTGTTTCTTTGATTCACTACAGCATGATCACTCTTGGGCCTGGGGTCCTTTCTTTCAAGAATTATTCAAGAAATTTTAAATGAATAGAATAGAGAATAGATGCCCAGATAACTAGTAGAATATCTTTTCAGGGATTGATTTTTATGTGATTTAAGAACCAAAATGTACAGCAGCATGTGTTTCTGTCTTGAAGGAGAGTGAGAAACTAATTAACGGGTATACAATGTAGTTCAAGATTTTTTTTTATTAGATGCTGTGACTTATTTCACTTTGGTGGAAAACCAAATTGGGAGTAAGAGTTTGTTCACTGTTAAAATAATGCCAAAAGAAGAATTATGATTAAAATTGAAGAAAGTTAGAAAATAATATATGCCAAATTAAGATAGTGATATTTTAAAGATTACACACACACACACACACACACACACACACACACAGCAAATAACATGAGCAAACAAAGAGGTGGAACAAACCAGAAGTCCTCAATTAACAAAGGAGGAAGGAAGATGGTGGGAATCAGGGACTGTGAACTCTTCTGTTCCCCTAACTTCACTAAAATCTGCTTCCTACAGTACAGAGATTCCTCAGAAAACTTGGAATGGACCCACCATTTAACCAAGTTATCCCACTCCTTGGTCTATACTTAAAGGACTTAATATCAACATACTACAGGGATGCAGCCACAACAATATTTATAGCAGGTTAATTCACAATAGCTAGATTGTGGAACCAACCTAGATGCCCTTCAATAGATGAATGGATAAAGAAACTGTGGTATATATACACAATGGAATATTAGTCATAAAGAAGAATGAAATTATGGCATTTGCTGGTAAATGGATAGAGCTGGAGAATATCATGCTAAGTGAAACAAGCCAATCCCCAAAAACCAAAGGCCAAAGGTTTTCTCTGATGGGTGGATGCTGATACATAATGTGGGGGGAGGGTGTATGTAAAGAATGGAGGGATATTGGATTGTGTACAGGGAAATGGGGGAAGGAAAGATGATGGAATGAGATAAACATCATTACTCTATGTACATGTATGATTGCATGAATGGTGTGGCTCTACATCATGTACATCCAGAGAAATGAAAATTGTACTCCATTTGTGTACAGTGAATTAAAATGCATTCTGCTGTCATGTGTAACTAAATACAACAAACAATTAAAAAAATCTGTTTCCTAAAGACTTTTCAGGGCCTTTAAAAAAAGAATTAGATAATACAAAGAGTGGTAAGTATCTTTTTTCTTTTTTTGGTTTCTTAATTATTTTAGCAGGCACAATTGTTGGGACATTGATAACAAGTGTTCTTCTGGGAGGCAGGTAGAGGCCCAGGTGCCACTGTAAACACTGAAACAGGTGGTGTGTACACAAGGAAAACTTCCTGTACTGGAGCTCAAGGTTGAGCACACTGGAATGTAGACAGAAGAGTCTAGTTTACAAAACCAAAGCTAATGACTATGGGATAGTAGTAATGGGACTTCTGACCAGGTGGAACCATTGCAGGGCAGAAATAGAGGCAAAGTTGGAATTATTCTTCAATATATATGAAACATAAAAATTGTCAAATATTGTTGTGTGTTGGATAAGAGGTATTCCCCCAAGAGCTCAGTGAGACAATGCAAGCATGTCAGGGGTGAAATGATTGAATTAAGGGTGTTTGCCTTAAAGTGGCTTGATCCAATGGTATGATTGACTGGGGAGTAACTGTAGGCAGGGAGGTGTGACTGGAGGAAGTGTGTCACTGGTGGTGTGACTTTGGGGTTTAAGTTTTGTTCCTGATGAACACAGCTCTCTCTTTCTCTCTGGTTCCTGGTTGCCGTGTCCTGGGCTGCTTTCCTCTGCCATACCCTTCTGCCATGATGTTCTGCCTCACCTCAGGCCCAGGGCAATGGAGTTGACTGACCATCAACTCAGTCATGAGTTGACTGACCACGGACTGACCTCTGAAACCATGATCCAAAATAAACTTTTCCTCCTTTTAAGTTGTTCTTGTCAGGTCTTTTGTTCATAGTGAGGAAGCACTAACTTAAACAAATAAAATTGTAACTACTAGATATCTTACTGTTTAAGACTATGATATTTTTGTGTGTGTTTCATGATGTGGAACAATTAATAGCTGAACACAGTAGAATTCTTAAGTAAATATTTATTTCCTGTTCCTTGATAAAGTGTTGATCAATTCATTACATTATAGGAACTCTTATAATTTTAATTAAGCTTTTAAAAAATTGTTTTTTAGTTGTAGATGGACACAATACCTTCATTTATTTATTTTTATGTGCTGCTGAGGATGAAACGTAGTGCCTCACATGTGCTAGGCTGAGTCACAACCCATGGCCTAATTAAGCTGTTTTTGACATGTTTGTTATCATTGTGCTAATAACAGCACAAAGAACGTGAAGGAAGCGAACTCTAAATCACTGGACAGAGAAAGAGGCAACAAATTCAATATTCCAATTTTTTCAACAGTATTTTTCTCTGTGGATATTTTCTAAAGTATTAGGTGTTAAGGGGCAGCAGGCAATTGTTGGGAAATATTACTTAGTCAAGGGCTCCTTAGCCACAAAGAGCAGAGACCTGCATTTAAGTGGCCCTGGAGTCATCATGCTACTGTAGGTGGTGGTGGTGGAGGAGCGAGGTACTCAGAGGGGACAATGATGACTTCAAAGTGTTGCTCAGACCAGAGTAGAGGGACCAGTGAGTGTCTAAGGTCAGACCAAGAGGCTGAGCTAATTCTACTCAAGTTCCAAATAAAGGGGAGATTAGCTACTTAAGAAGAGGAAATAAATACAGTAGGAAGATAAAAAAAAGGGCTTAAGAGACTTTTTTTACAATTAGTGTTGTAACTTTCAAAGAATCCTATTTTTGGTACAGGGGATTGAACCCAGGGGCACTTTATCACTGAGTTATATTCCCAATCCCTTTTAAAAATTATTTAATTTTTCATTTTGAGTCAGGGTCTCATTAAGTTTTTGAGCAGCTCACAAAAGTATGGATACTGCAAGTTTGAGACAATGCAAAAATGTTAAATTGTCTGATATTTCCAGCATACAATTTGAGAATAGATAAAAAGATTTTAAAATACCCATATCAGTTTTTTTTTTTTTTTTTTTTTTATGGTTTAGATCTGAGGTTTCCCCTCAAAGCTCATGTAAGAATGCTCAGAGGTGAAATGGTTAGGTCATGAGACAGCCTTAACCTAATCTGTGGATTAATCCACTGATGTGGATTTACTGAGCAGTAACTGTAGTCAGGTAGTGTGTAACTGGAGGAAGTAGGTCACTGGGGGTGTGACCTTGGGGTTTATATTTTGTCCCTGGTGAGGATACCGCTCCCTCTCTCTCTGTTAGATCTAAACCATAAAATAAATTTTTTTTTTTAATTTTTGGTGGTACTGGGGAATGAACCCAGGGCCTTGTGCATGTGAGGCAAGCACTTTACCAACTGAGCTACATCCCCAGCCCACCATAAAATAAAATTTAAAAATGATATGGATATTTAACAAACTCTTTTTATATACTCCCAAATTGCATGCTAGAAATATCAGACCAATCTATCCTTTAACCAGCAGTGTAAAAAACTGCTTGATTTATCAAAGTTTCACAAGTATTAATTTTCAGGATATACAAAGAACTCAAAGAACTTAACATCAGAAAAATAAATAGCTCAAATTAAACAGACTTTGACTCCTCCACATTGGAATTGGATGCAATCTGAGCCTCGTCTGTCAGTGTGCTTACGTGGTTGGCGATCATCAGAAAACCTGCTTGCCTCTTTCATTAAAATGTGAGCTCCTGAATAAGGGGCCATGAATACCTTTTTGAGCCATGTATCCCTAACACTTATCCGAGTGCCTGCACATAACAGGAACACAGTGAACGACTGTTAGAAAATTACAGGTGAGCCTGGCGCAGTGGCGCACGCCTGTAATCCAAGTGACTTGGGAGGCTGAGTCAGGAGGATTGCGAGTTCAAAGCCAGCCTCAACAATTTAGCGAGGCCCTTAGCAACTCAGTGAGACCCTGTCTCTAAATAAAATACAAAATAGGGCTGGGGATGTGGCTCAGGGGCGCACTGCCTATAATCCCTGGGTCTAAAAAAAAAAAAAAAAAAAAAGAAAATTACAGGTGAAAACTAATGTATCTTTAATGCCTGAATTTGTGCTTTTGTATTGTCAATTGTTTCATGCTAATTATCCAGTTGAATTTGAGTTGCTTTCCTTCATTCCTCTATTTATTGAGTGATTTTTCTCATCAATGTGTAAGTGTTCTTACACATTGCTCCATTATCGTGTTTGTTTTCAAGTATTTCTCAGTTTTGAAAACTGCATAGAATCTTTTGTTGTTTTATTGGGGTTTTTTGGTACTGGGAATTGAACCCAGGGGCACTTGACCACTGAGCCACATCCCCAGCCCTATTTTGTATTTTATTTAGAGACAGGGTCTCACTGAGTTGCTTAGGGCTTCGCTAAGTTGCTGAGGCTGGCTTTGAACTCGGGATCCTCCTGACTCAGCCTCCCAAGTGCTGGGATTACAGGCGTACGCCACTGCACCTGGCTGTGTAAGATCTTTGATCAACAATTTAAATATTCAATGAAATGTTAGAGGCAAAATGATTGGGTTATGAGAGCCTTACCCTAGTCAGTGGATTGACCCACTTATAGCAATTAACTGGGTGGCAGCTGCAGGCAGGTAGGGTGTGACTGGAGGAAGTGGGTCAAGGAAATGAATGACTCCAAATCACTAGTCAGAGAAAGAGGCAACAAATGGAATATTCCACGCAACATATATCTCTATATGTCTTTATGCATTGTATTTGAGTGTATAAATGTATATATATATATATATGCATACTTAAATAAATACACATTATATACATACTTCAGCAATCATATATACATATCTATGGATGCATTAAAAACACACACAAAGAGAAAAGGTGATAATTACTTACCATTTGCCAAACATTTTGTTCTTATAAGTGTATTTGATGTGGAGACCTTGCACTTACTAAAAGAAAAAGTAGGCCCAACTGTCCAACATGTCAGCTTGGGAACGGAATTCCTCAACAAGACTCCTAAAGTGCAAGGAGTAAAATCAAGAATCAAAAAATGGGATGGTATGAAACTGAAAAGCTTCTTCACAGCAAAGGAAACAATCATGAACGTGTACAGAGATCCTACAGATTGGGAAAAAATCTTCACCACCAGTACCTCAGATAAGGCATTAATTTTCAGGATATACAAAGAACTAAAAAAACTTAACACCAGAAAAATAAATAACTCAATCAATAAATGGGCTAAGGAACTGAATAAACATTTCACAGTGAATGGTAAAAAAATATAAGAAAAAATGTTCAACACCACCAACAATTAGAGAAACGCAAATCAAAATTATTCTACAATTTTATCTCACTCCAGTCAGAATGGCAATTATCAAGAATACAAGCAATAATAAGTGTTGGCAAAAATGTGGGGGAAAAGGTACACTCATACATTGCTGGTGGGACTGCAGATTGATGCAACCACTTTGGAAAGCAGTATGGAGATTCCTAAGAATACTTGGAATGGAACCACCATTTGACCCAGCTAACCCACTTCTTGGTTTATTCCCAAAGGACTTAAAATCAGCATACTACAGTGACAAAGCTACATCAATGTTTATAGCAGCTCAACTCACAATAGCCAAGCTATGGAAATAACTAGGTGTCCTTCAACAGATGAATGGATAAAGAAACTGTGGTATATGTACTCAATGGAATATTACTTAGCCTTAAAGAAGAATGAAATTAGATGGACATTGTGCAGCGCACCTCTCAGGTTTGTCAGGCAATGTCCTTGATCTCAAATTCTCTGTACCCAGACACACCTCGAGCCTCTTACTAATGAGGGTTCCTTTAATTCTCATATTCCTCCACTTTGCTTGAAGATGGACCATTATTGTTGGTGCTTTTGGCCTGTGCCTTCTGGGATTTCTTCCTTTGTTGATTATATCCAACTCCTGAGTCCCAATCTGCTTTGAATGTCCAGCTTTAAATTCCAGTAAAGTGCCGCCCACCTTTTACTTGTTCACCCACCTTGCAGAGAAGTGGTCTATCTGCTTTCTTGGTTTCACACCATGGAGCAGCTAGGAAAGCGACCTCCTCTATTCCAGCATCTTGAAAACTGCACCTCATAACTTTTGTTTGTTTGTTTGTTCTAATTAGTAATCAATTTCAGTGCCAAACAAACCACATTCCTCTCTTTTGCCATTGGAACCCTTTTCTTTAGGCAGCATTAAACAGCCTTAACATTCTCCTTATCAAAACATTTGAATACCAGAGGGTGTTTTTCAAATCAAACCAACTCAACCTTCCTCTTCATTGGGAGCAAGAAGTTGTTTTCAGTGGAAGGTTTTATAGTACTTTTATTTTTCTATTGTAGTTGTCACAAAGAGGGTAGTGGGTGGGATTTTTTTCTTTCATCTGTACAAAAATGCTTCTTATACAGTTACTTCTTAATTGTTTTAATTGGAGAAACAGGGAAATTTGTTAAGATGAATTTTGGAGGAATTGCTATTGTTTTTATCTGCCTGGAATTCTCTGGTAGCTGGCAATGCTTGTTTTAGGTGTCTGAAACTAGAGATCTTTGTTTCTTTTGTTTAGTGGAGTTTGTCCTAAAGTTGCTGTTATAAAATTGTATTCTAGAATTAGAACCTTAAAACTTCTAGGCTCTGAGAACTCAGGCAGAGTTTACTAAGACGTGTTAGCTCACACCCACACATTGTGCCCAGCCTAATATTAAACAGGGAATCCTAGGAAGCCACAGCATGCCAAGGGGTTTTCATGCTACATCTCTGTCACTGCCAGTGCTGTTCCATTGCTTTTGTGTTCCTTTCCTTAGTTGTTGCCTTGTCGACCCTAAGTTAGATTTTGCTAGAATAATCTGGGGTGGAAGTGAGCATTCTTACATCTTTGAGCTGCAGCCAAGGATAGCTCTGATTTCTCTTTATTTAATACTCATACTTGCGCTGTCTTTAGCTTGGTTGACCATTCATTGAGGAATGATGTTCTTTAACAGATACTACAGAATCATTGTTAATTCTTTAGAAAGGAGTAAGTTCATTATTTGAAACGAGTCATAGTCTGGAATTGTACTTTCTGAAGAAACAAGTCTCTTTCTCAACAGTCTATTTAAGACAGTAAACATTCTCTGTCTGCCCAGCAAATGATCTAAACTTCTAAATTGTTCTGTTTTGCTTTAATCCATTTTGCTCTACTCAACACTTAGATTTAACTTCATGCCCCCACCAGCGTGGTTCATGAATTTTTTTTTTTAACTAGGTAAAGAATTTTGCTCTAGAAAAGTGTGGTTTTGCTTTTACCATAAAGGTGCTGAGAATGCTCATAAGCTTTTGGATATAGGGAAACTGTGACCCTTGGACCCATAGGAACTGATTTGAAATTCTTTGTGCCTCTCAGAGTAGTGTGCATGTCGTATTGACACCTTCTATCTGTGGAAATCTTTGAGCGGTTGCTGCCATATTTTATCAGCATACTACAGTGATGCGGCCACATCCATGTTCATGGCTACTCAATTCACAATAGCTAGATTGTGGAACCAACCTAGATGCCCTTCAATAGATGAATGGATAAAGAAACTGTGGTATATCTACACAATGGAATATTACTCAGCCATAAAGGAGAATAAAATTATGGCATTTGTAGGGAAATGGATGAGTTGGAGAATATCATGCTAAGTGAGATAAGCTAATCCCAGAAAACCAAAGGCCAAATGATCTCTCTGGTAAGTGGATGATGATACATAATGCAGGGTGAGAGGGAGGTAAGAATGGAGGAAGGATGGATTTCATAGAGGAAAAAGAGGGGTGGGGATGGGGTAGGGGTTAAAGAAAAATAACAATGAGACAAACATCATTACCCTATATACGTGTATGGTTATGCAAATGAGGTGACTCTACTTCATGTACAACCAGAGAAACAAGTGTACTCCACTCGGGTACGATGAATCAAAATAAATTAAATTAGGAAAAAAAAAAAAAAAGAATGATTCCAGAAGTAGAAACTAGCAGGTTGCAGCTACTCACAGACATAAGTAGAAATATCTTAGGAAGGAATTACCACTTCACCAAGAGCAAATGGTCATAGTCACCTCTCACTTTCCCAAAGTCTGTCCAACCTACAAGCTTTAAAAATCCTGTTTTCCTGTCCCATTCTCAGAGTAAATCAGTCTAAAATTTACCACAATATCCATGCCAGTAACAATACTGTGCTGTCCTGAAATTTCCTCTACTAGTTTAGTTAGTCCCTGGTTTTGAAATGTAGCCTCAGAGAGGCTCAGGCATGGACAAACGTAATCAAGTTCTTGGTACCAGTTGCTTTTTCACTTAGCTTTCTTTGGTGCTGTAACCACAACACCCACCAAGAACAACTTAGGGATGGTAACTGTATTTGGAGCTAATGATTTCAGAGGTGTCAGTCCATAGGTGGCCAAAAACATTGCTCTAGGCCCAACATGAGGCAGCACATGATGGGGCAAGGGCCAAGCAAAGGAAAGCTGCTCCTTCAGGCAACAAGGGAGTAGGGAGAGGAGACCCTTTCAGGGCATTACTCCAATGCAGCAGCTTTTGGGAAACACCTCATTTTAAACCACAGTGGCTGGAAACCTCTCTGCTCCACACAGTGAGGAGGGGGAATCACATGTTCAAGCCCAGCTGGAGGAACTTGGCAAGAACTTGTTCCACAATAAAATGGCTGAGGATGTACCTCAGGGGCAGAGCACTTGCTTAAAGTGTGAGAGGCTCTGTGATGATAGGTTGAGTTGCCAGTATGTACACAACGACAACAACAAAAATAGGAATAGAAAGAAAAAGGGTGAGGGTTCTTGAGGGAATGAGTTCCACACTTCTTCCCTTCCTTCATATGAGGACACACCACCAAAGTATGCTTTGACCTTGAACTTGCCAGTCTACAGAACTGGAACTAGTTAATTTTTAAATAAATCACCAGTTTAAGGTATTTGAGTACAACGGCATGAAGGAACCTAGTTGTCTGAGAATGCCTCCATTTCTTCCCCACTCTGGAAAGGATAGTTTTACTGCTTCTAGGATTCTGGGCTTCCAGGGTTTGTCCTTTATCACTTCGAATACTTCAAACCACTGTGTTTATGCTCCAGTATTTCTAATGAGAGATCTGATGAGGACCTTATGGGGAAAGTATGATGAACCTCTCCTCCCTCTCGACCCTCCAGGTGTGTGTCCCATGCTCCACAGTGTCTTAGGGAACAGAGCATTTTGTTATAGTATCACCATATGAACGAGGTGCTACCATCATTTTGACACCCATTATTCAGTGTTTGAAGAAAAAACAGTCGAACACCTTGAATGTAGCTATGATGAGGTCTTTCAAAGTCAGTTATTACAGATTTTAGACTTAGAATGAAACATCCATTGAAGTACTGTACAAATTGTAATTTTTTAAAACATAAACATCAGTTTCCATAAACCATCAAAGCAAAAAACTTCTGGAGTCCTTTTTTATTCTGAAAGTGGAAAAGGTCCTGTAGGCCCTAAGGGAGGCCACTGGGGGTGGTGCCCAGGTGTGGCCATTTCTTGCTCTGACATCACAAGGAGCCATTGTGAGGGAGTTTCAAACACCAGGTATATAACTGAGTGGCTGTGGTGGGTGGACAAAGGTCCATAAGTCCAGGAAGCTCTGGGTGGTGACCTGTCGGACTCCCAGCTAGTTAGCACGTTTGGTGATTGGTGGTTGGTGATTGAGGTCTTTGGAGATTGGTTCTTTGATTTGGGTTTTTTGTTTTGTGTTGTTTTGTTTTTTGCTTTTGGTTTGTTGTTTTGGCTTGTTATTTATTTTTTTAGCTAGCATCTGTAGTGGGTGTTCCTGTTTAGGATAAATAGTAAGTGTAGAGAGACTAGTGTAGTGGCGCAGGGGCCCTGCTCCTGCCAGGAGAAGGCCTTCGCAGACCATTACCAGATCTTGAGGGCCGTTGGGCAGGGGGCATTTGGTCATGTGCTCCTCGCCTGCCACCTGCTCACTGGGGCAGAGATGGCGGTGAAAGTCCTGGGAAGGAGAAGGCAGAAGACTTTGGTCTGCTCTGAAAAACAGGTATTGATGATCCTGAACCACCCGAATGTGATCCAGCTCTTTGAGGTGATTGAAACCGACCAACACGTCTACCTGGTGATGGAGCACAGAGGCAGGGAACCGCTAGCTTATCTTGTCCCGGATAGGGGCATGCAGGAGCACATCTGGATCTACCTGGACATCAGGTATTTCCCCTGCCCTCACCTATGAGAGGCATCAGATGAGACTGTTTCCCCTGGGACACTTCCGCTGCCCTGCTCTTCTCTGTCCTTCCTCCCATGCTTTTGGGATGGCAGAGATATTTCTTAATAAATTTGTTTTACTCAAAAAAAAATGAAAATTGTGTTATGCTTTATGCTAATCTTTTCTTTGTTTTGCAATGCAGATTTATTCAATATGAGTTACATATGTTTACATACAATATGTGTTTATTTTAAAGACATTAAATACATAAAAGAAGAATGAAATTGTGGCATTTGCTGTTAAATGACTGGAACTGGAAAATATCACGCTAAATGAAATAAGCCAATCCCCCAAAACCAAAAGCTGAATGTTCTCTCTCATTTGTTGATGCTAACCCAAAACAAGGGAGGTCGGGGAGGGGAGTAATAGAAATCCATTGGACTAGACAAAAGGAAATGAAGGGAAGGGAGGGGTGAGGGAATAGACAGTATATATTAATTGGACATAACTTTAGTAGAATTAATTGGACATAACTTTCCTAACTTTGTATCTGTATACACAACCAAGGTAACTCCACATCATTTAAAACCACAAGAGTGGGAACCTTAACAGAATAAAACAGAATAAGAACTAAACAGAATAAGTTATACTTCATATATGTATATTCTGCTAAAATACATTCTACTGTCACAAATAACTAAAAATAAAATAAAAATATTAAAAAATATTACTTTGAATATTCATAAAAAGTTTATTTGATTCTCATAACACACTTATGAGGAAGTTAAAGGGATATCCTTTGGTAAGACAAGGAAATTGGGGCTCAGAGAGATTGACCTAAGATCACACCACCAGTAAGTGGCAGTGTCTTAGACCCCAAAATGTAGTCTAACCAAGTCCAACTGACTTACACCAAATGGTGATGCAGCTCATACTGGCCATGGCTGCCTCAAGTCTCTTGTGCAATGTGCACCACAGGGATCCACAGCCCTTCTCAGGCATGAGTAGGTACATTTCACTGTGCTTCCCTGTGATTGGCATGAGTTCATACCAACATTTGAGTACACAAGCATCTGTGATCACAGAGAACTGCTGCCTCTTAACATTAATGTGATATTGAAAGTGTCAGAAAATCATGATTTTTTATAAGAATTTTTGTGAAGTTATATACTTACATTTTAAAGTATTTTTGGATTTTCTACCATCATAGAACATTAATTAACTATGTGTCACTTACGTAGTACTTTATTCAAATCAAAAGTTTACAAATTCTACTAGGACAAACTTTTTTGGTGCTGGAGATTGAACCCAGGACCTTGTGCATGCTAGGCAAGCACTGTATTGCTGAGCTACATCCTCAGTTCTCAAGGACAAACTCTTAATAGAATGTGTTTATATTCCAAATTTGTACTTAGTTATGGACATCTGTGTGCGACTCTTGTGAAGTTCTGTTACTAGATTCACAAGCATTTCATCTGAAAAGAAAAAAAAATCATTTTGTTTTACAACAAAATATATGCCCAGGTGTTTAAGCTAATATTTTGTTAACAGTACTAACAGAAAACATGTTATTTTAAGTAGAGTTAATGTTTATGAATCCTCAACAGTGGGCGCTGTTTCTCTTGTACACAATTGTGTGTCTGGTGCCTTCTTTTGTGCAGTTCCCTGCAAATACAAGTTTAAAAACTCTGTGAGCCAAATCTTAGTGTCCTGCAGGTGGTTAACTGCTTCCTCATTATCAAGACTAATCAATAAGTATATATTTTCTAGCAATAATTGCAACTTTAAAAGGATGAGAACAGCTTTATTACATATGCAATTAGGGACTTGAGGAATTGGGGGCTTAAAACATCTCTTTCATGGATTTTGAGAATTACGCTAATTCCAACTATAAAGTCACACTCGGTGTGGGTGCTTAAGCACATTCATACCCTTGCAGTTGAGAAAACTCTCCCAATAAATGGTGTGATTTCAAAATGTGTGTGCTTTTAGGTGATTACAAAAAAAAATAATTGTAAGTTATTTTTTGAATTAGCATAGGACACCGTGTGGGACTTTGTGTGTGTGGAAGCTGCTGCAAGCCAAATGGCCTTTGAAACTCGAGCTTGGAATCTTTACTGTTTTCCATTGTGCTATTGCCTATCATAAATCTTTATTTAATTTATTTTCTTGGTTCCTGGGAATTTGAACCTAGGGCCTCATGCATGCCAGGCAAGCACTTTACCACTGAGCCACATCTCCAGCCCATTATTTTGTTTTTTGATAGTCACTTTCTATGCTCTGCTCAGCCCCAGGGCTGCTCTACTGTCAAGATAGCTTTTCTATGTAGTTTTTGTGGTTGTTTTTAATGCCTTTTGTGGCTCACACACTTTAACAGTGGTAAATACTTCTTCCTGAGGGTTGTTTTTAGTCCTAGAACTTTAATTATTTTTTAGAGTTTTTGAAGGGTGCTTTCCAGACTTCAGTTATGTTTCAAGGTTCAACTTCAAAAGGATAAAGGAAAATCAAGTGGAGAAGAAACAAAAGGCAGCTAAAGACAGCGAACTGCTGAACATTTGGGTGGAATAAATTTGTGTGAATCTCAAAAGCATGAAAAACATCAGCCCAGCTCATCTTGGTTGAGTAAACAAGGTGGGAGCTGCCTCTTCCCAAACTGTGTTCTAATCTTTTTCAATTTTTCTGACTGTCTCTTCATATAATTAGTGGTCGATAGTTATTAATTTATTTGGCATTTATCATGCCAATATGAATTCATGCATACCTAATATGCTTTAATTAGAGTTGGGAGGAATTTTCTGATATGACGGACTAATTTTAATGTATTTATTGAGAGAAAATAAAATATTTTTACATGAATCCCTCCACAGTTTACTAATTAATTAAAGCTAGGATATACCCAACGACATTGAAATTTATACTAAATGAAATAGCAGTTTGAAAATGAGTCAATATTTATGGTGGTACTTAAAGCATCCCTCTTGGATATCATATATAATAACAAATTATCCAGCAATTAAGTTTCCCTACAAACTGTATTTCTACTTTATAATTCATATTCCGAAAGTGTTCAGGTTGAGCTGAACCCGTTAGTAGAGAGACAAAGGCTAAAGCAAACACATTTTCCCAGTCATTGCTACCTGGACTCCCAGTTCTTCACGGGCTCACCTCCTGGCATGAGTTAGCCTCCTGCCTCTTGCTTCTGTTCCTTCAATGAATCTCAGTGTTCTGTCTTCCTTCCGTTTGAAATTTAATGTGGGCTTTAATGCAGGATCAGGCATGAGAACGGAGTTCTAAAGACCCTTGAGCCACATTTTCTGTGGCTCCCATATAAAGCCCAGTAAAATTAACATCCTTTGGGGCCTTTGGTACATTTCAAAACCCCACAGTGGATGGATAAAACCATGGAGAGCATTAAGTCCTACACATACCATGTTTTTGCTTTGTATTTTTCCTGTACATACATCAGATAAAGTTTGCCTTATAAAGGAGGCACAATAAGAAATTAGCAACTGTAACTGATAATAAAATAGAGCAACTCTACCAATAGACTGTCAAAAACATTACGTGAATATGGCCACTCTCTTAAAATATCTTTATTAGGGGCTGGGGCTGAAGCTCAGTGGTAAAGTGCTTGCCTCACACTGAGTTCAATCATCAGCACCACATAAAAACAAAGATATTGTGTCCACATACAACTAAAAATATACATAAAAATATATTATTTTGGGGGGGCAGGTCATCACAGGAAACTGATACCATGGAAAACGAAACTGGGCATAAGGGACTAATGTAGTCCCTTAGTAGTGTACTTAACTCTTTGCCACTTCTATCAGTCAGTTTCATTTTTTAATGCTTGAGAAGAATTGTTTCACATTCATACTTCCACTAATGTATTTTTAGGTTTTATTAGGTATTTCTGCCTCTATTAATGCTAATGAAAATTCTTATCCTGTTTGTTGTCTTTTGAAAAGCATTCTGATCACCTGAATAGGATTTCAACACAAGGCTACCGGATCATTTTAAAATCAGGAGTTGACACTCTGCACATTGTAGATAGCTGTCAGAAAATAAGATGGATCTATATTTTAAAATTCAGCACTTTATTACTCAGAGAAGACAGAATTTTTTACAAATTGACTACTTGGGCTTGAAAAAACTAATTCTTAAAACATAACTATGTAAAAATGTTCAATTTCTTGCTATACATGTTATCAGAATACAAACACCTTGAGAATTGGGACTGTGTCTTCTTCATGTGTACTGGATGAACCTGTCACAGGGCATGCACTTGGCAAAACTTTTAAGGGAGATGAAAAAGTAATTTGTAATATTATTTTTGTCACATCCATGGTCACATGGTTTCATCACAGAATCTCCAGGGGCAGGGAGCTTGTTTTATTTGGTTTTTCTTCTGTGTTATTAGTACTGTGACCAATTGTCCTGTGGTGAACTAAGATTTACAAGGAGGGACAAATAATGTGGAAAATAAGTTTTTTGGTCTCAGTTCTATTCCTGGGTCCACATGAGCCACTTTGCTTTTGCAGGTCCTGTGTTGGAGGTGTCCAGATTTGGGCCACTTAATTACACATCTGAGTCTAAATAGATATCTGCATTAAACATTTCCTGTATCTGTTTTCCTAAGCATTTAATGAAATGGTTTAAAAAAAAAAAAAACAACCTGGGCTGATAATACTGTGGAATCATTAGGAGAACACAGTATGACTGAATGAATTAACTAATGATAATTCAGGGTGGGAGAGGCAGATACATTTTGGTTTATATGCTGAAGCATCTGTAAAAATAATTTCCCAAGGGGTGAATTCAGGATGAGTGAATTTCTTGAAGGCAGAGGCCATTCCTTGCTCCACTTATCTGGAACCAGGAATAGGACTGAGACCAAAATGTTGAGTTTTGGCAGTGACTGGCACCTAGTCGGAGACTCGTGACTTCATGTGCACATATGTGTATGTTTGATGCTAATGATTAAGCATCAGAGAGATGCTTATGATTAAGAGGCTTCTGAGTGTGTCAATGAGGGCGTGTCTAGGAATGATTGGAATGTGGGATAGTGGACTGCAGTGGAGACCCTCCCTCAATGTGGGCAGCACTGCCCAATAGGACAGTGGCTTGGATGGAATAAAAGATGGAAGAACAAGGAAGCAGATGCAGATGCAAGCTCAAGTCTTCTTGAACAGGTTCTTGATTGCTGTTTCGATCGTTTGAGGATATCCAACTCTCACTTCTTCACTCTTCCAAAGTGGACTCTGCCAGTGATTCTCCAGGTAGTTTGCAGAAGCCTTGGTCTCAGACTAGGGTAGCACTGTTGATCCTTCTTGTTCTGGGGCTTCTGCGTCTTGCACTGAGCAGCTGCTGGTTCATCAAGCTCTCTAGCCTGCAGACGTTGTGGACGTCCGTTGTGGACTATCCAGCTTCTGGTCGTGTAAGCCAAACTAATAAATCCCATTTTTGTAACCATACTTCTTGTTGATTCTGTTCCTCTAGAGAACCTTAATACAAATACATAAATGAATGAAAGAGCAAATGCACTATTTTGTTAACATATTTCTAGAACAATCTAGAATACAATTTTTAAAGAATTTCATGAAACTTTATAGGCCAGAGTAAAAATTTCTATTATTCCAAAGTTTAAAAAAAAATTGGCATTTTTCTGTTTCATTCATTAGGCTATCTGTTTTCTAACTTCAGAATCACATCTAATATTGCCGCTGTGAGCCAGGTAGACACCATGCTGAACCTAGTGAACAAAGTTTATATTGTCTGTCATTGGCAAATAGTGCGTGCCTCCTGTTAGGAGCACTGAGAATGAGGTGACATTAGTTCTAATTATTCCTGTTAGAAATATCTAATCTGAACTTAATAATGAGGGAAGTATAACAAACCCAAACTAAGAGACACTACACAAGTATTGGCCTGTATTATTAAAAATATATCAAGGTCTTAGGAGACAAAGAGAGACTGAGAAATCATTAAGATAAAATGACAAGACTAAAGAGGTTGGTCTATAAAATGCAACTGTGATCCTGAGTTGAGTTCTGCTCCAGGAAAAAATTCTCTTAAGTGTATGTGTATGTGTACACATGAGCATGGGCGCACGCACACACATAGATGTTTTTATGACACATATCACATAATATTCAGATACCTCTTGATTTGTAATGGAATTGGATCCTGATAAAATCATTGTAAGTTGAAAATATTTTATGTTGAAAATGCATTTAATTCAGGTAAACTACTGAGCATCGTAATTTAGCCTTGTCTGCCTTAAATATGCTCAGCAAAGTTGGGTGAAAATCATCTAACATGAAGCCAGTTTACAATAAAGTGTTGATTATCTCATATAACTTATTAAATAATCTCCTGAAAGTGAAAAATCAAAATGGTTATATGGGTACACTCTTACATCACAGTGAAGTTGAAAAATTGTAGGTCAAATCACTTTAGGTTGGGGATCATACTTCTATTGGATTTTAGAGGGACAAAGTTAATTTTTGTTCTTTTTGAAATGGGGTCTTGTTATGTGTCTGTTCTCAGACAGCTGGGCTCAAATGATCCTCCTGCCTCAGCCTCATGAGTAGCTGGGACATCAGGTGTGCACCCTTGTACCCAGTAATCGTCAGAAACTGAATAAGGTTTATAGATTAGATAATAAAACTACGTTAATGCTAACTTCCTGGTTTTGATATTTCTTTTACGACTAAGTAACAGTGTTATGGTTTGGATGTGAGGTGTCCTCCAGAAGCTCATGTGTGAGACAATGAAAGAAGATTCAGAGGAGAAACAATGAATCACTCCCTGATGGGATTAGCTGGGTGGCAAATGGAGGCAGGTGGATGTGGCTGGAGGAAGTGGTTCATTGGGGGTGTGGCTTTGGGGTATATTTTGTATCTGGAGCATAGTGTCTTCTTTGCTTTTGGATTCACATGAGCTGCTTCTCTCTACCACAGTCTTCTGCCATGATGTTCAGCCTCACCCTGACCTCTGAGGGATGGGGCCTGCTGTCTTGTGGATTGAGACCTCTAAAACTGTGAGACCTCAAATAAACTTTTCCTCTTAAAATGTTTCTGGCCAGATATTTTTAGTCACAGCAGTGAAAAAGCTGATTAAAACAAACAGAATGTCTTTGTTTTTAAGAATTCGTCGTGATGAATTCATTAGGAGTAAGGGGACTTCAGGTCTACAATTTACTCTCAAAAGCTTTGTAGGTAAAGCATAATCTACATATCTATCCTCTCTGTTTTTCTTTTCTCTGTACTAGCAATGAATTCAGGGAGGTTCTACTACTGAACTATATCCCTTGCCTTCCTCATTTGCATTTTGAGACAGGGTCTTACTAGATTGCCCAGGCTGGCCTTAAACTTAACTTATGATCCTCCTACCTCAGCCTCTCAAATTTCAGTTATTACAGGGCTACACCACCACACATTGCCTGTCTTAATTTTTAAGAGCTAGCAGCTTCTGATTCCTCCTTCTTGGAAAACTTGCTACGGAATCCCTGGGCCACCATATAAAACATCCACTTTTCTTCAGTGCATTTTCCCATCGAGGAACAACCGAGTTGTTTCCCATTTCCTACCACCACAAACAATGCTGAATAGAATAATCGAAAATCCTCATGCAAATCCCTTCATAGTTGTGCAAGAATTTCTTTCAGATTCTAACTCATGGGCAGAGCTGCTGAAAGGATGTTCCCTTTGACCACATATGTATTCCAGACTGCTACCAGATTGAGGGCAGCTGATCATTCAGTGACTAATTTCAATAAGTGTGCACTCCACAGGTGCTACCTGATTTTGCTCACCAAGGGGTAGTCTTCAACTTGGAGCACCTTTCCTAAAACTTAAGGCAAAAAAAATAGGCAATGAACATTCTAAGGCAAATCCAGGGAGAAGCAAGAACAAAACTTAAGCTTTCCCCCAAATTCTCTTCTACTCTTACTTCATACCAACTTCTGTTTCAGGACTGCAGTCACACCATCCTCTTCTTCTCCCCACGCTTCCACTTTGATTAAACAATCTTTGCTCTCCCTAGGCTTTCTTAGGGAATTTCGCTAGTTTTTTTCTACTTTGGTCTCCGTTTTTAGTATCATTAGGGTTGAGGCAGACCAATGGGACAGTTACCCATGCTATTTTGCTATCTTCCCAAGATCAAGAGCACCCAAGATTATTATCCAATTATGTTAGATTTCTGTTTTATTATCAACCACTACAGAAATCAATGTCAGGGTTGGGGATGTAGCTTAGTGGTACAGTGCATGGTTAGCACGAGCAAAACCCATGGGTTCCATCACTATCATAACAAAACAAAACAAATAAAAAATCAAAACCATGTCAGGGCATAAGACGTGGTGGCGACTAGAGCTGCTCATTTAGTTTTCATTGGCATGATCATCTGATGAAATTCTTGAGGACAGTGACTGGATGTGTTCAGACTAAAGCTCAGCTCTCTGAAGATGAAGCCTTCTTGAGTCATGGGGGAAGAGCAATCTGTTAACCTCTACAATAGCACACATTTTGGAAAATAGCCCTTGCTGAGAAAAGTCAAAGGTGTAATCTTGATCCAGAGATAATAGTATAAAATTGGGAAGAAGAAGCAGGTTGAATGTAGAACATTGGCTAAAAAATAATAAAACCAGAAAGCACTATCAAATTTCAGGGTCTGATTCATGTCTGCTGTTCTTAATTGACAAGTCCCTTAATTTACTAAGGCTATGGAGAAACAGGAAACGCATCCCTTGGGCTTATGGGGGATTTGGAAATGGGTTTGGTAATGGAGAAGCCCATTAATAACATTTGTAGCCCTTGTCAACAGATTTCATCCTGGGATCTCCAATTTCTTTATAAATATATCATCCAATAAAGTACTCAACTGTATTTCACAGGTGTGTAACCTGAGTTGTAGCAATGGGGGCATAAGTAATTAGCCACTGAATGTGACCTTCAGAGTGGGTGCTTACTCTCTGCCTGGCTACTTCCTCACAATGTTCCATCCTACTTTATTTATGCCCAACTTTTCTTCTGCTTCAGAGTACATAAATAATTGGGGGGTTTCAAATTCTTTGTATGTGAGTGTATATATACACATTTGCCCTATTTGTCCTATAATTACTATGACTTCTGAAGAAAATATGGCTATTAATAAGTGAATTCACAGAAAATACAGGCATTTTAATAAGAAATCAACTTTGAAAAGGAAAACTTGGTTTTGGGATAAGGTGGCAGAATAGAAGTAGAATTCAGAAAGATTTGCAGATGGAAAACTAAGAAGCAATAATGGTGTACCACTTTATATGTACATATTTCTTTGGTCATGGTAGTCAATGTCTGATGAAACACCTCTGTAAAGATCACAGACAACAAGAATGTTTTTTTAAAACATCAGGTTTCCACATTGTTCTCTTTATTTTGCCTCAATCAAATATTGTTGGATTTAATTTTTCTGGAAAATATGCATTTACAAATATGAAGCTCTAAGAAGTGTTCATTCATTCTTTTAGATACACTGTACATGGAATTAGAAGGTACGACAACAGAACTAACAGGATGCTGTCATTTGAAGCATTCTGACAGGCAAAGTTTAAAAAATACTGAAAGCTGGAAAAACAACAATAATAAAGACAACCAGTTGAGTTATTAGTATGGGGCTGCCTGTCAGACGTACAATCAAAATGCAAATGTCAATACTTTGAACACTTTTGCTATAGCACAGCGAAAGAGAAACAGCTCAATAATGAACACTTTGGGAAACTGGGATGACAAATGCTTTTTCAATTTTCTTGAACTTGCATAAGAGTAGCATGTACTCCAGCAAATTAGGCTTTTACTAAACAGGTTTGCTTTTTCATTTAGGAAGGGAAAAAGAAGATCAAACTCAAACCCTTCCCATTTCATCCACTATGACAACTTTCAATGAAGAAAAGTAGTTTTTTGATTATTACCTTCCATCATAATATTTCTCTCATACTTTTCTGGCTCATGTGACAGGTCGGATGCTGTTGTCAAGGTGTCAAAGCACTTTGTCTTCATGTTTATCTTTCTTTGTACGAAGCCAGCTGTATCAAGTAGATACAATTTTGTGATGTTACTTTTCTAGCCCAACCATTTGAGTGGAAAAGCCTGGTAAAACAGTATTTAATTTCTGAAGTGTTTGTTCTTAGACTTTGTGGAAACTTGAGCTTTGCATTTTCTTTAATTCTCATCAAGTTCTGTACTCATAAGATAAGTGGTCCTTTTTGGGAACTGAAGTTTATCTAGACCACAAGAGCACCTTGATTTATGAAAACTGATATAAGAAAATGTATGTGCTAAAATAAATTGGAGGATTTTTTTTTTCAAACTGATCTTTAGTTTGCTGAAAGAATTAGCTAAGGGGATGCTACTAGAAGCCAGCTGTAAATGTACATCTGCTTATTTTACACATCATTAACTATTTGACAAACCAGGGCAGAGAAAATTGAAGAATTAGGAATCCACTGCTAATTATAGAACAATTAAAAATTAGCACATGTTTATCTGAAATTATAGTGGAAATTAAAGTGAAAATATGACCTCCCTGCCTAGTGGGGCACATATATAGGGTGGTCTGCATGAGCACTGAGCATTCTTGATATCTCCTGAACTATCTGCTCTCCTGATCTGAGCTGTGTTCGAAGGCCAAGAAAGTTATTATATTTAAAAATGAGCTTTTTCCTCAAGGGACATGTAATCTAATAAGGAGGATAAAATTGATGAATGCTTGACTCTTGCATGTTAGGGAGCAGTGAAGTCATCTAGAATTGAGAGTAAATAGTACAGTTAGTGGTTCTCAGTTAATCAGAAACATCCTCCTGGTATAGATTTGTGGCCTAATGTGTTTAAATTTGTGGCCCAACTATCAAAAGGAAATGTCCTCAGTTCTATGGAGCAAATTAACAACTTGGTCAGGTGGGAAAAGTATGCAGTTTGACATCTGGAAACTTCATTTGTCCCTTAGTTATGTGAGATCAAATCCATGCACTCTACCAGTGAACTATGTCCCCATCTCTCTGAGCTGTAGTTTTCCTCATTTTAAAATAAGATCTTTACTTCATAGCATTGTTGTGAAACAGAAGGAGACATAAGTGGAAAGTGATTAGCACAATCCTTAGCAAAACTTCTCCCTCTGACTTACTGTGTTCTCAATCTGTGCTCACCAGGTGCCATACATGTAAATCTACATGCACCTCTGAGTTGGAACCCTTGGTTCAGGATTGTAGAAAATCAGCCTGAACTGGGAAGATGGGCATGGAGGAAAGAATGGCAGGGGAGCCTGCAAGAACATGACGTCAATAAAGGGCAGCCTGTGGACTGGGACTGCTCAGTTTGGAGGCACTACATCTACAAGACCAGAAAGTTGAAATACTTAGGCAACAAAAGGAGGGAGAAGGAATAAAAATAAAACTCAGTATTAAAAAAGATCTAAATAGAAAGAGGCAGAGAACACCTTTGATAAATGGTCATTTCCCTGAAAACAAAGATCAATATTCTGCAACCTAAAATTTGGTTTGTAATTATTTAGTGAATGCACAAATGGGAAATCTCTGTTTACTGTTGCTAGCATTTCTGCCTACAGTGGGGTTTTCTGCACAAATGTGTCTCGACTCTGAAACTCTGGCAAGATAGTTTAGGAAGAGGGATTACCTGTGAGTTTCCCACACCTTCTATTCTTATCAGTGCTGGCCCTAAATTTAAAGAGGAAAAAAGTAATCAGCCTTTTGAAATCCTGGCCACTGGCAACTGCAACTCAATTTTCTTGGTTCAGGCAGCAGGACCAGAAAATCAGAGGGTCAATGGTTAATACAGTGTTGGAGGGGGACGAGAGAAGTAATCCTGATGGTTTCTTCTATCTGTAGCTAGAAGGTGTCTGTAAGATAACACTGGAGTGGAAGACTCAGAAGCTTGGGGAAATAAATATTCCCTTCCCATCATTGGTAGTAGGAAGGTACAAAAGTAAGATCATTTCTGGAATAAAATTTGCATTTCTCAACTTTTAGCATAAAAATTTGTATTAAGGGATTCCTAGCTATCTGGTTAGACACAGGCTCTTGGTTAAAATATCCAACTATAAAAGGTAGATCAAAGAGTACCCAGTCATTTTCCTCTTGCTGGTGAAAAGACTTGTTTTATTATTTATTTATTATTTTGCTACGTGCCCAATGGCTGTCAGACAGTGACAACTTTTTATCCATAAGTAGTCTAACAGTGTATTAGAAGTGAGCACTTAGATCAATGAACACCTGGGTCTCTCAGATATTAACTTCTCTTGAGCATTACCTTTAGACATAGACTTGACACCAGAGAGGTGCATGTTAGCTAGAGGTCAGATTTTAGTGCATCAAGTCAGGTTTATTTCCACAGACTCAGAAATGGTAGAGCTGAGGGTAAAGCAAAAGGTCACCTATTTTATTCCTCTCTCTCTATGCAGTCCACGGAGTGACCCAAATGTAACATCCATTTTAATTATTCTTGTTCTGCTGAGCTTGGTTGTTTGTCATTTCCTGCCTCTGCCCCTCAGCTGCAGATTCTATAGTGCAACATTTGCTTCATTGATAACACTGATAACTGCTGCCATAATGTCATCTGATAAAACGTGGTCTGGTTTTGTGATTGAAATAGCAGATGCTACTATTATCTGATTACATTAAATGCCTTACCAAAGATACATTTGGTCTTTGTCTAATTCTTTCTTTGGTTTTCCTAACATCCTGAGGTCAACTTGCTACTCAGGGTAAGTGCCTCCTGTGCATCTATAAATGAGCCTCAGGGACAGTTCAGGAAACAGGAAACCTGGACTTCTGGACTTCCCAGCTTCCTTTTTTTGTTCTTTTCAATAGCGTGTTCATTCCATAATACCATTTCCATAGGAGAAAAACTGGTAAAGTGGAGAGTTAACCTGAGTTTTTCTAAGAAAAAGCTCAAGCAGACCTGTTCCTTAGGTTATTGAAGGTGAGCCAAAACTCAGGCTCCTTCAGTATCTGTACAACCTCCACTGAGGTGCAGAAGGCCAGCCAGATCTCTGCCTCAGAGACCTCCAACCACCTGCCCAGTTTTCAATATGTTGCAATCCAGTTGCAAATAGGTGGCAGATGCCAATTTTGTTGTTGTTGTTGTTTACCACATATGAGAGTGTCCCATAGTTCTAGAAGAGGTTAAGATCTGATAGTTACTTTTTTTTTTTTTTTTTTTTGCCATTAGAATCACCACAAATAGCCTAAGAAAAGAATTCAGGAAGTAGAGAGGATGTTATTGAGATTCTCTTACCTCTTCTAACTTTTCCAGAGTTTGAATTAACCTTTATGTACGTGTATCATGATTCTCTCTCTGCCCCGACCCCGTGCGTGTGTGTGAGAGGGAGGGAGATGAGACTCTTCATTCTCTACCTTATTATTTAATAATTAGTGATGGAATGGAGAGATTGCTCATTAAGCCTGCAGATGGGACTATACTGGGCAAGATAACAAGATATAAATTTTGTTAATTTCAGAGTTGCACAAAGCAATGGAGAGGCACACAAGACTGTCACAGAATGTGGGAATTGGATTGGGTCATGAATGTGAAATAAACTATGGCTTTATAGAGACAAGGTCAAGAGAGTTTAAATGACAAAGCATAATACATTTTCAGAAATATGAAATTCTGGAAAATGCTTGTCCATGCAAATTTATAGGGACAAGGGAAATTTTTATACCTTTCAGATATAAGACTGGCAAATTGCTAGGAATTATTATGGAATATTTTGATAATATAAATCTGTTATTATAAAATATCACTCATAAAAGATCAACTAAAATAAATGACTAGATCACATCTTATGGTGGCAAGGTAGAAGGTAAGTAGATCAGATGATTATGAACTTGATTTGTATATATAAATTAGATAAATTTGTTAGACATGTTTTGCTGAATTTCTATAAATCACTCCCCAAATTTGCAAACAAAGTAACTTTCTTCTTTTAGGATTTTATTTTGAAATTATTTTAGATTTATAGAGAAGTTTAAAAAATAAAGAAGTTCCACATATCCTTCGCCTTGATTTTCTAAACGTTACTATTTTACCGCCTTGGTTACATTCTCTTTTTCTGTTCCTCCTGCCTTCCTCCCTCACTCCATCCCTCCCTCCCTTCCCTCTCCCCTTCATTCTTTCCTTTTCTCTTATCCCATTCACACATTTCCTGTGGAACTGTTTGAGAATAAATTGAAAGCTTGATACTTCTTTACCTCTAAATCCTCCATGTATATTTCTTAAAAGTGATTAATTATTTTCCATAATCATGTTATGATAATCAAAATAAGAAAATAAACAATAATATAATACTATTATGAAATCTACAGATTGTGATCACATTTTCTCATTTTCCTACAAATAAATTTACGGTACAATAATTCTTCTCTGACTCAGAATTCAGTTCATGATTAGAAATTGCAGCTAGTTGTCACCTGAGTAACCTTAAAAAACAAACAAACAAAACAACAAAAAAGACAAAAACAAAACAAAAAAACCCCTCAGAGCCGTTAGCATCACTCCCTGACTAAACTTGCCATGATGAGTTTGTATTTTTCTTGAAATGAAAGAAGAGATCCACAGCTCAGTCTGATACTAAGCGGGTATGTGTGTCTAACGCTGCCTTGGTTTGCTCATGGCTCTTCCTGTTCTCCTGAGTTCATCTGGAGTGGTTAAATTCTGGCCATGTCTCATAAGGTCCCACATTCCTCTCTACAGTCATATTTTAAAATTCTCACCAAAGCTGTCTTTGCTTTCTCCACACTTGTCACAAACTGGAGGGGCTAAGATTTTATTCTACTTAAAAGCTGACAATAGAGTTAGCAAAGATCCAAACTCTTGGGTCAGAATGGAGGGTATCATTGCAGAGCTTAGCAGGCAGATTCAGTTCCCTTGACCCCCAGGTCCCATGAGGGTGATGAGGAGAGAGGCCAGGTGGTGGTTGTGCACACAGTGATGTGTGTTACAGCTTTGGGGTTGTCCTAATTGGTAGGCTGCTAGCAAATTTGTCCAAATTTTGCCTTAGAGGAGGATGTTATCTTTCTTGACCTAGTAAAAAAATAAATCTGCCCTTCACCCCCCAGGGACACTCGATTTTGATTTTCCAAGATCGTTTCTATTCTAACATCCTTGGAAATACAGTCCAGCAAAAGAGTTGATGCAAGACCATAATACTTCACATGGAGAAATGTGTCTCCACAGCAATGATGGTCTTCCTGTTCAGTTTCTCTGGTCCCTCCACGTTCCATTGTGAGCACTATCTTTCTTTTGAAAACATTTTTCCCTTTTCCTCTGCATCACCTTTAAAATATCTGCTTTATTCTTTAAATTTCTTTTAAATACCAGCATCATTCTTTAAATATCTTACACAGGTGATTTTGTTTTAGTTTCTCAGATTAAATTAGATTCCCCTAAAGATAACTGTATATTCATTGAGAGGACTTATCCTACCTTGTGATTTATGTTGGTATAAAAATTTGATTAGTGCCTAATGATAGACATTCATTCCATACATGTTACAGTCTGTCCATATTTCCTGACTTGAATCTTCAACTCTAGCAGACACATGGTAGATAAAATATATTTGTAGAAAACAAAACAAAACAACTCCCAAATAACTATATGTCATACATGTGGGGTTTAAGTTAGCAGGAACTGTGGTTCACATCTATTAGCAGTTATTCCAGAGTTTTAAAAGTTTTTTAATTTTCTCAACTCATCGCCAAATGAGTTTGGTCTGTTTATTTCTAATATTTGTGCTTTCAGTGTGTGTGTGTGTGTGTGTGTGTGTGTGTGTGTGCGTGAGTGTGAACTGTAAGGGGGGGGGATCTGTAGTGACTGGGATGATGTAAGTACCAGTGAGAGTGGCTGTTCTTATTTTGTTTCAACTGAAGTAAGAATAGTTCTGATCTTTCTTAAGGATGTTTTTCTTGGAGACACCTTTAAGAAGTTTCTATTCATACTTGGCTAAACATTTTCTTTATGAAATGTGTGTGGAGTGTTATCAACCACTTTTTTTTTTTCAATATCTTCTTTTGAACTGTTTTTGAATCAGTGGGACATCTTATATTCCAAGAAAAAAAATGTATACTCATTGTATCAATTAGTACTGCTATTGTCTGCAAATAACAGAATCCCTATTAAAAGTGAAATAAGACAAGAATTACATCACATTGCAGGAGATCTGGAGTTAAGTTATTCCAAAAAGACACAGTCTTTGGGATTCTTCTAGTCATCCCTTCATGAACCTTAGCTCTGACTTCAGCAGCTGTTAGCACCATGTTCTCACACAGAAACCAAAACTACCATGTACGCCACTTTCAGAGGAAGTACATATTTAAAAACAAAACAAAACTTGGAACATACATTGACATGTAGCTTAATAATTTTAGATTGAAATAGAATCCTTTGGGATCTGTCTGAATTTACAACTTGATTTTAAAAAGCCATTTTCATGGTGGATTTGGATACATGTAACTCTAATCCATAACCATGTCAGTAAGCTGTAACAAGATACCTGAGATAATAAACTTGTAAAGAAGAAAGGCATATTTAGCTTCACAGTTGTGAGACTCAGTCCATGACTGACAGTGAACACACACAGTCTGTGTGTAAGTCAGCTTTTTCTCACTGTGATCATAACACCTTACAAGAACAACTTAGAGGAAGAAGAGTTTATTTGGGGTTTACAGTTTTAGAGGTCTCAGTCCATGGCTGGCTGACTCCATTGTTATGGACCTGAAATGGCAGAAAGGAGTAGCAGAAGAAAACTGCTCAGCTCATGGCAGTCAAAAGCAGTGAGACAGAGAGCAAGGAACCAGGGGCAAAGTGTAATTTCCAAAGGCATGCTCCTAGTTTAACACAACAGATGAGAAAATTTGGTTGTTTTGTGACATACAACATTTAAATGATTACTATAATTATAACCAATAATATTATGTGAGGGATATATTATGGATAATGGAGACATTGACAGATTTCTAGAAACTACACAATTTAAGAAATAATAATACTCCTTTGACTATGCTTTCCACACAATGTAGTATATAAAATAAATTAGTTTAACACCTCTTTTTTTACAAACACTAATAAAAAAGCTGATGAGTTTGTAAAGCCGCGGTCTAAGTCAGTTTGGGGTACTGTAACAAATTGCCTGAGGCTCGGTGGCTTACACATAAAACATTTATTTCCTATAGTTCTCCAGGTTGTATAGATAAAGGTTCTAGCTGATACATTTTGTGATTAGGGTTCTCTTCCTTGTTTGTTGATGGTCATTTCCTCACAGTATTCTCCAATGGCAAAGATGGCATGCACACACACACACACACACACACACACATGAAACAGAGAGAGAGAGGGAGAGAGAGAGAGAGATCTCATTAATATCTTCTTATAAGGTCTCTAATCCTATCGCAAAGCCTCCACTTTCATGACCTAATCACCTCCTAAAGAGTACATCTCCACATGCCGTCCAGCATAACGGGGATTAGACTTTCTGCATGTGAGTTTTGGGGAAATCCAAACAATCCATAATAACCCAATATCAAGCAGAAGAAAATGGATTCCATGGCATTCAGTAAAGTGATGAAGGATGATTATAAATTTTTATGGATCCTGTTCAAAGTATTACTGGATCTTTAATGTTCTATTTTCTGGATAAGAGAAAACACTTTTCCTGTTTTTCTTAAACTACCTATGACCCATAACAATCTAGTAAATTATATTTTTGTGAACAAAATTGATCTCTTTCTCCATGCTAGCCCCCCCCCAAATCAGACTTTCTTTTATTAATAATAGTTAGGATTGAACTCAAAGACTCACATATGCTAGACAATTGCTTTACCGCTGAGCTACATTCCCAACCCTAGAAACTATTATTGAGCATCTTATTTTTACAGCAATAGAGTCATTGGAATGGATTTAATAAGAATCAAACCTTTCTGCAATAGGATACAACTGAAAACATTGTAATGGGTAATTTAAAACAATGTTGCTTTATTTTTAATGAAAATGGAAGATAATTTTAAAGAAAAACAATGTTTCAATGAAAAAAATATGACAAACCCTTTTGGGTTATCAGATTCCAATTCTTTTCACTGTCTTTGAGATGTTTCATGTAAATCAGACTGGATCCTGTAAACTTACACCTTATTTTAACCCTTACCAAATCCTCAGTTCTACTTTCCTTTTATCTGGTTACACCTCTCCAAATTGACATTCTCAATTTTCTCCTTCACTCTTCACTTGGCATCACTGAGAACAAAAACTTGACTGTCCAGATGGTTCCTGGGACTCAGGTTGTCCTGTATCTAGCTTTCCCCCAGGATCTGAATAAGCCTTGTATGTTGAAGCCAAACAACATGATATAGACTTCAAAGAACTCTCAGCATGATGAATCAAGTATGGGAAACCTTCATGCCAGGAGGTAGTTATTTCATGGGTCACACAAATATTCCACAAAAACTCACACAGCTTCCTAACTTTGCTCCAGGAAATAACTGGGACACCAGTGTCTATGCCATTCCCAGAAACATTCCAGCTCTAATCAGTGACCTCCATTTGGTTCCACGGCTCTCCATAGACCATCTGAAAGCTCTTTGAGCTAAAAGTTCAGAAGTTTTCTCAACTCACAGCCCTCAGGAGTCAAAAGTTGGATTTATAGTCTGCTCCAACCCTTCATCTTTTTTTTTTGTTTCATAAACAGTTCCCTCATTAAATGCCTGATTGCTCACATCATCTAGAAAATAGCCTCGACTCCTAAGTCTCAACAAATAATTCAGCCAGTCCATAATAAATGAAGCGATCTCCTTTCTGTCCTTAGAGATAACTTTAATGATAAATTTAGTATGTGTTTTAGTCAGCTTTTTTGCTGCTGTGGCTAAATGATTTGACCAACACAATTATAGAGGAGAAGAGGATTATTTGAGGGCTCATGGTGTCAGAGGTCTCAGTCCATAGAAGGCCGGCTCCATTCCTCAGGGCTCGAGGTGAGGCAGAACATCAAGGAGGAAGAGTGTGGCAGAGGGAAGTAGCTCACATCATCAGGAAGCAGAGAGGGAGAGTCTCCCCTCTTCAGATCCAACATTTATACCCCAAAGCCATGACCCAATTCCAGTCTCCTCCAGTCACACCCTACCACTTCAATTAATCCCATCAGGGATTAATTAACTCATTGGGTTAAGACTCTTACAACCCAATCATTTTTCCTCTGAACCTTCCTGCATTGTCTCACATGTAAGCTTTTTGGGGGACACCTCATATCCAAACCTTAACAGTGTGTATTCTGTCAATCCATGATTTTACTATATCAATGTAGCCTAAAAGTTCAGACTCCTTGTTTTTATAAATAATACATGTATCACCCTATACAAGTTTGCAATAATTTATTTATGTAGATCTATTTTGTAGATATACTCATATTGATAAATATGTGCATCAATTTCATTCAGATAAATATACTAAATAAGTTACGGATGAGAAATCTTCATTAAATCAGTGTTATCTAGTAGTAGTTGGAGAAATTTTGTCAAAATGATGGTACCTATGTTTTATTGAAAAGATGCTCTAATCTCTTTTCCAGTATATTCTACAAGCATATCTTTCTAATAACCATTTGAAGATTACTGACATATGTGAACGTGGTCTTCTTTCTCCTCCCTGCTGGGCATCGTGAAGTCTACTTGAATGTCAGAAGGCTCCTAACCCTCTGAAAACCCAAGGGAGTTCTGAGAGGGCTTTTTAAGGAAGAATTCCTAAAGGAAGCCTATGATTTCAATATATTAAGGAATAGGTAGGGTGTTTGCTCAACCTTTGGATGGGTAAATACTCCCCACTTCCTTCCTGCAATGTGATTCTTAGTGAATCACAAAGTTTTATTTAAAATTCTGACTCTTTGGTCATATTTGTCACAAAACCATTCTTTGATCAACTGCTGTAACATTTTCCCCAGTTCTTTGCTATCACAAAAATGATGCATTTCTATGTCTGTGTGGAGTTTCTATGTGGGAAACTTTGAAAATTTGTGTAGGATAAATAGAAGTTGAATAATTGAGTTGTAAGGTTCAAGTATTTCCAGTTTTTCTAGATGCTGCCAGATTGCTCTTCTACAGTGACTGTTATAACTTGTTCTGCTTCCAGGGTATTAGAGTTCCTTTTTCTCACCTGTCTGGCCAGCAGTAGATATTGTCAAATGTTTAATCTGTGTGGTGAAAGTGGTTTGTCCTCGCTATTTTGATTTATATTCATTTGTGACATTGTTCTCTATTCTGTGCCACTAATCTATTTTTCTAGTCTTAAATAACACCCTATTTTACTTACTATGGTTTTATAATCACTGTTGACACCAGTAGAAGCCTCTGCTCTTTCTATTGTGAGACACTGCATCTGCCTCAATAGCCTACTTTTTCTTTCAGTTAGCTCTTCCTGGTATCATATCTTCGTAAAATCTTGTAAGCTTCTGGGAGTCAAGGAATGCTTATTAGTCACGCTTATCTGTATATCTTGTATTTAAATTTATCTTTCTCTGTGTCCTATGGAGAGGTTAATTTCTGTGGCATCTTTCTTTTTCTTTTTTTTTTTAATTGTGATATTTGTGATATTTGCTTTATTGTGGTGATTTGAAAACAAACCTACAAAATCTCCAAAGTATGCCTGTAAGGATTATTTATTTATTCTTTACATATTTTGTTAAACCTGTTTGAGAGAGGAGTTATTTTGGGCCATGTATCAACTGACCTAAAAACAGTTCTAAAAGCTGATCAAATACATGAAACAGCCTTTTGAAGGCGTATTGGTTGGAGTACAACCAGTACAAGTATACTTGAAGGATTAGGATCCTTGAGAAAATGGAAGTTCAGAAAATAAGCTCCATATTTCCCCCACCCCCAATCCCAGATTTCTTCCTTCTGATTGATAAGAAAATGAAAAAGTATATTTTCTAGATGATAGCCAAGGGGAAAAATGGTCTGGGAGGACAGAGTCAGTATTTAGGGCTGCCAAAAATGATTAGATATTAAAGGGAAAAATCCCAGAGAAAAGGGAAATACAGAAAAGATGCGCCAAAAATCTGAATACAAATTGTTCTGTCTCACCTTTCTTAGCATTAATATAGTGTGATATGCAAAGCAAGCAGATGAATCAATGGATGTAATAGTAGATATTTGCCCCAATTTGTCTGGGTGACTGAACAACGATGTCATTATGCTGTGGCTCTACTCAGTGCATTGACTCATGCCATCTCATCTGGCACCTGGCCCTGTACTACTGGGTCCTCTCCTCCTTGTATTAGAGTGGCTGAAAGGAGTTCTGTTAAGCTGGCCCCTGGGCTCCTGCCTCATGTTCTGCAATGTCTTTCCAGTGGGTCTTCTTTGCCACAGAACCCAGACAGTATGGAGTAGATTAGCAAGAAGCGACCTCAGGGTGGTGAAAAACATTGAATATGTGCTCCTTGCAACTTGTCCAAAGTCCACAATTGAAAATGATGATTAATAGTGGAAGCCTGGGGTGAGCTAGATATAAAAGCAATAAATGATAATAATTATCATAATGACATTGTCATTTTATACTTATCTTGCTCTTTTCTTTAACTAGGAAATTTATTCTTTAAGTATGGCTTATTATCTCTTTTTTTACTGATGAAATGATTTGCTCAAGGATATGTGAATAAACCAGTAACTCAAATTTAATGAAATGCAGATCTGCCTTTGAGTCCTGACCCCCCCACAGTCTCTCCAATGCAAATCCCACTTGGAAAGGTATAGCATGCTTTAAATAGCTAATTTAAATAATGTTAAATAGCCCTGAATTTGACACATTGGATTTCTGCATTTTCTTATTAATCAGGACAGCCATCTGGCACCACCAAGACTTTTAAAATACTGCAGGGATTCCATGGATTAAACCTAGATAATTCTGTGAATTTATAGTTCTATGCTGTATTTTTTTTTCATCCTCATCAAGTCTACTTTTTTTTTTATTTTGGGGGGGATTGTGTAGGGTGAGGGGGAAACGTTGCTGGCTAGATATTACTTCTCACTTGAGTATCTATGTTTGGAGAAATAGGCACTGAGATGTTGGGATCTGATCATATAGTTCTAGTTTATAGGCTTTTCCATCTGTAAGTACATCTATAACAAATAGAGCCAGCCAGATGTTGCAATTTCTTTTGGTTGAAGTAGTTGCCTCTTAGGAAAGTCTACATTATCAGCCAAAAGTATCAAGGAGGGGCTCACAATTAACTAGGGGAGACTTGGTTGTGGAAGAATGACTTTGACACAGAGCAATGGAAAGAACCAAAGTTAGGATCTAGGGAGAGTCCAGGAAAGATCTTATTATGGATTTCTGAATTGCAGTATGAGGTGGTCAAACGATGGCAATTTGTAGGGCTAGCTCTGAAGTCCCTGTCTGAGGTGGGTTTACAGAGAAAATCCTCTGTTATCTGAAAAATAAAATAGTGTGTGAGACAGGATATGAGAATCATTTAAAATGAGAACTACATAAAGATTTTGCAGAAGACTATGATAAAAAATAGCAATAATTCCCCTCAGAAAGACTATTTAGGGATGGAGCAGTGGACAAATATAGCACAGTCTTTCCAACTATGCCTTCATGACCAAGGATCAGTGAGATGTTTGACCCACTGCTTTGCCCGAAATCATCTCACCTTGCCTGGGCTGACTCCACACCTATTGGGGTATGTATGATTTGGATACTCCCTCCCATACTGGGGATTGAGCCTAGGGTTGCTCTACCACTAAGCTACATCCCTAGTCCTGCCCCATCTTTAGAAAAACTTTTTATTTCAGCCGGGTGTGGTGGCGCACACCTGTAATCCCAGCACTTGGGAGGCTGAGGCAGGAGGATCACGAGTTCAAAGCCAGCCTCAGCAACTTAGCGAGGCCCTAAGCAACTCAGTGAGACCCTGTCTCTAAATAAAATACAAAACAGGGTTGGGGATGTGGTTCAGTGGTCGAGTGCCCCTGGGTTCAATCCCCAGTACCAAAAAAAAAAAAAGAAAAACTTTTCATTTCAGACAGGGTCTTGCTCAGATGACCTCAAACTTAAGGTTCTCCTGCCTCTGCCTCCTGAGTCGCTGAAATTTCAGGTGTGTTCCCCCATGCCAGCTGATTTGGGATTCCTATTAAACTCTGATCAAAGAAAAATTTAAAAAGAAGAAAGGGATAGAAAAAAAAATCTCCCTGTGCCAATATTTGTTTTTGCACAAGTAATTTTAATTATACTAGTAATTCAAGAGTTCTAGGCCAATAACAATTAACTTAATAATTGCAGTAATTTATTAAGCACTTTCAATGTGTCATTATACATAAATTTTATAAAGTATGCAAACATTATAATTTATGAAATTAAGTTTTGTTTTAGAGGTTGATTAGCATAATGTATTTTCCAGAAAAATATTTCAATAGAAATCATTTCACAATGCAAGCCAAGAACCATGAACATCCAATGCGTTGTCATTTCTAAAAGGTTATCTTTTTTTTTTTTTTTTAATTGAACACAAATGGAGTACAGCTATTGCTTCACTGATTGTACACAAAGTAGAGTCACACCATCTGTGCGTTCATGCATTTACACAAGGCAATGGTATCTGTCACACAATCTGTTATTAATTTTACCCCCCACCCGCCCCCACCCCTCCCTTCCCTCTATGCTAGCTATCTTTCCTCCATTCTTGCCATCTTTCCCCCCCACATTATGCATCATCATTCATTTATCAGAGAGAACATTCGGCTTTTGGATTTTTGGGATTGGCTGATCTCACTTAGCATAACAGTTTCCAACAT